>CM021734.1:13754707-13857192 GCA_011075105.1 Heteronetta atricapilla | reverse complement strand
CCCTTCCCTTCCCTTCCCTTCCCTTCCCACATTAGTTTTAGATTGGAGAAAATAAAATAAGCTTCAAAGATGCTGTCCTAATTTTCCAAACAAAACCAGGTAACAATGTATTTCATATAGGAAAAATGTTGCACCAAGATGTTCAGATTAGTGGAGAAGAGGTTTATTACTGTTTCTTTTTTATTTTTTTTCCATCTAAAACTGAATCTGGCATTAATTTACAAATAGTTTCAGGCAACCAGTAACTCAATTTCTTCTCCTTCATAAAGTATTTGTCTGAGAAAATTAACTGCACTTCTACCTTGAGTACTTGCGAACTGCTCAGTCTGCAAACAGTGCTGGAGTATGACGGGAAGCTCCCGGCTTCTGCTGCCTCTCATTTTTATACAGAGACGAGATCTGGGAAAGGATGGTAGACACCCAAAACTTAAAATGAAATTTATGAATGAAAAAAATATAGGTACCTAGACTACCAGCAAACATGAATGCTAGGAATCAGATCCCTCACTGTCAAACTCCTACCCCCACAACCTGGCAACTTGGAAATGAGCTGCCCAATTTCACTCTCCTTGGTGACAGGCTGCTGGGCCAGCCCTCGGGGTCATCCCACTGACCCCACAGAAAGTGCAGAAAGCTGAAAAACAAAAAGGAGCGAGACAAACAGCGGCATGGTGATATCACAGCAAAGCTGCTGCTTGCCCTTACTGCGCTCGCTGGGGAGCGCAGCCTCGTCCCTCACAGGGAGCGTCTCCAGATGCAATTTACTGCTCTGGGGGGACTCAGCCCGCAAAGTTCCCTGAGCTGAGGGCTTTTCCCTGCTCTTAAAGCCAGGTTCCCCCTGCAGCAGTCTAAAATGCTCTGGTGAGTGTGAGACAGGCCTGTAGCTGGAAACAAGAGCAAAAACTGCTTTGGTGCTGGTGGAAGGCTTGCTCCCATCAGGGTGCCTCGTCAGCCCACACCACGGCTCTCAGCTTGCGCTGAGGAGCAGCCACCCTTTGTCCTAAGGGAGACGCCGCAGTGTGCGGGATGGGAAGGTCATCTCTCAACGAGGCAGAGGGAGATGGGACAGAGGAGGAAGGGGAATTATGTGCAGTTAGAGGGGTGGGAGGAGGTTGCTCCATTGCACTGTTGGAGATCTGGTGAGCGGTTCTCGGTGGATTCCTCTGTCCCCAAGGCAGGCTTTGCAAATACGCTGGCACAACAGAGTCGAGCACCAGAAAGGAACTGCATGTTCCTCTGAAAACACGTTGTTGAAGCCTGTTCATTGTATAAAACAGTGGCCAGTGTCCAAAATAGACAGCAACATCTCCTGAGTAAGAATAACCTGAGGAGAAAGAACAAGCAGGTTTGGCCTGTCCTGGACAGCCCAGCTGGGTCATAGTACAGAGCGTCTGCCTCAGCTCCCAGCAAGCACGGAGCCTCCAGACCCTGCTTCTCTCCTGACTCACACCTGGCTCTGTCAAGCGAGGTTCTTTAACCTTAACAATGCAGCTGCAGAGTTATCCTGTCTCATTCATTTCCATTTCAAGAAAACGTAAATCCTCTTGCTAAGTCATCTGCCAGATCACTGTAGGTGTTGTGCTGCTCAGGAGAAAGGCGATTGCCTGGGAGGTAGTTCACGTGTTAGTAATGGGAACATCAAAGTGCGGGCCAGACAGGGAGAGACGGTGATCTGTGATAGAAACGTGGGTCAAATCTGGGAGGAAAATGCAGGGGAAGAAGATGGGGAGGAGAAAATTTGCAGTTAGATATCAGTCCATTGAAAGTGGCGTCATTTAATATTGCTAGCAGGAAAACGTATGGTGGCTTAAATTAATGGAATGTTTTATGGGGTGCTTTTATACAGCAATTTGGTGCTCATGGTGAAGTTTTGAGTTGAGAAGTAATAAAGAATATTCCAGTGTAAAATATGCTACCTTCAACGTTCATAAAACCTACCATACTTTAAAGGATCCAATCCCGGTCACATCCAAGGAAACCGAAGCTTTGCCATTGACTTCCATAAAAGCAAGGTCAGCTACAAGATGATCAGTTAAATAGGATTTCAAGAATGATTTATTGTCCCCACGATATTCATTTTCACCCCATTAATGTTGCTTTTCGTTACTGTGACCTTCAGTCTTGCAGAGTGAAATGTTCCTTGCTCCGAACCGTGCCGTAACACGGTGAGACTGTGACCAGCAGGGCGCTCATCTGAACCCAACAGGGCAGTACCAGGGGGCAGGGACCTTGTGTGGTTCAGTGGGCTCCTGGCCAACGCCTTGTGGTTTGGGTCAGATAAATGCTCTGCAATTATAACACATCAGTTAGTGTACAAGTTTGAGGGATCAAAATATTTTTAGTAAGATCCAATTGCTTGCCGATCATCTTAATACTATTCCAGTGACTACATTGTAGCATCCAGACAGATATTTTACTGGAGGGCGATGCGTGGTTTGCTTTCCCAAACCCAAACACATAGCTTTGGACCTCTCAGACACGCTGAAATCAAAGGGCCAAACCCAGGGGAACAGGGATTCATTTATGAACCACGGATATCACAGACCTTGGAAATGATGACGTGCAGCTTCATTGAAAAATGGAGATGTTTGATGCAGTGACAGATAATAGACTATACTGTATTTTCTTCTTCTATTGCCGTTTGAATTGTATATTTAGTGAATTAGTCATGATTGATGATAGTGTTTTAAGGACTTGCTAGTTCTTCCCAGGAAAAGATGGCATATTTTAACTATATTAATGGTTTGAGACTTAAGGATAGCACCATATATTTTTGTAATCTTTCAGCAGCAAAGCCACAATTTATACAAATGGATTCACTCTGTCTTTAGCTCAAGCAACTCTGACAAAAGATGTCATTTGAAGTAATGTTGCTCATCATTCAGAGACAAAAGCTTAAGGCTATATTGCTTTGATATGAAATTGCTTTGGAGTTTTCCACACCTAGCAAGATCAGTTTATGCCGTTAATGATAATTTAACTGTTTTCTGCAGCTCCAGATTAGACTTCCTTTGAACAAAAAACCTGCTTATTTACCAACAGAAAGAGCTCTACTACCCTGACAGTATGTAGGAGGAGAAAAGAAGCATTGCAGCCACAACTCGGCATCACCTGAGTATCAGCTCCGGAGCAGTTACAAAACAGCGCTGGCACGTGTTCAGCCCGAGTAGCGCATTCTCAGTGCCGTGCGTTAGATCCCTTTGTAGCACCTCGGCAAGGAAGCACATCATTGCAGGATAACGGCAAGGGCCGGGAGAAGTCCTTGACTTCTGCTTCAGCGTGTTAGCTGAAATGGAGCCCAGTCCCGCGTTTGTAGTCAAACGCTGCCCTTTGTTATGACAGCAGCGATGCTACAGGGACCCAGCTCTGGGTGGGTAACGGTAAGCAAACGCCTGGCACAAAGGCTGGTTCTTAGACACAACCTGAGCATAATAATAGATTAAGAAAGACATTCTGCCCTAGAAGCGTATTGAGCATTACTGTTGCACAGCGGTTTTGCTTTTGTTATCCAACCTTTTTACACAGCCACTATGATTTTATTACTTACAAACGAACAGAGAACAGTCCTTCCTTTCTCCATTTAATCCACTGGGTCTGTCCCAAGCAATGGTGCCATATGCTTTGTAGCTAAGTGCCTATTTTACAGATGTGCTGATGCACAAGGATTTTCTGTAATTATTAAAATCTGAGAGAGGAAGTGCCAATATTTTCCACCTGCAATGCTGCATTTAGATTTTCTCCATATTACCCCATTAAAATACTTTGTTCTGTAATTATTAATCCAAATGTTGTTCACCTTCTGAGAAACTCTCATGCTCTTAAGCTGTGCCTCTTACTATTTCAGTTGAAAATGTGGCCTTACATTTCAGGATAACAGAGCTTAGAACTGAAGACTCTTGATGAACAAGGCATAATCTTTTTTTCCTGTAGTAAATAAAACCTGACTGATAAATACTGTGGGTCAGGAAGACGTGATGGATATGTACATGCTGATTAGAGAGAACTGCATGGGGGGCACAGTGCGTTTTAAAGCCTGCAGCAGAACTGAGAAAATGTTTCAAATGGGGGTAGGTGACAGCTAAACAGTCACCGGTACCTGGGGCAGTACCGTCGCATGATGAAGATGACAAGTAACACGTCCTGTACTGTTTCCTACACTGAGTTTGTGCTCAGCTTCTCCGTCAGCCTTTCATCTCATCCTTTGGGACAGAAGTGTTAGAACTGGTCAGAAATTTACATTTTTATTTGGGGAAAAAATTTTGTTTCCTTTTCTCAGATTTTGCTTTCATTTCACATTGGAAAAAAGCCCCAGTTCTCAGAATTCCCATATAAAGGCGAACCTGAAAAATGCCATTTGGGAACAATGTTTTGGAAGGAAATGGAAATTTCAGGGTAGCATTATTGGAAAACTTGTGGGTTGGTGTGTCCTCCTTAAATTCCTTCCTTCGTTGCTTGGACATCTTGCCCTAAGCTGTGGCAGCAGCAGTACATAATGATGTATCAGATTAGATATACAATGGCAGTCAGAATAGTATGCTGAGTTTTCTTTGAATGATGTAGTTTAAATGTAATGGCATTTACTAACCAGAACAGATTGAATCGTCTTGTTCTCTTGTTGAAAATGTCAAAGCAGAATCTCAAATTGCTTCAACACATGACAAACAGAAGTCACTTTCAACAGGAAAACGAAGTGTCAAGCAGGTTCGTTAACAACAAGATGACACAATTCCATGAAAAATTTCTCAGAAATTGCATTCCTGCTGCAAAACGTGTATCTGGCCGCTGGAAATAAGCAGCGGCAAACCTTGAGGCTGGGAACGGCGGCGAAGTGCAGAAGCTAAGGGAAGTGATCTCTGTTCTGAGCTGCTTTGCCAGCAGTGTCCCGGGGGCTGTGAGGGGTAGGAGCACTGCTGATCGCTGTCCTGGCAGTCAGGTGGAGAGACAAAAATCCCCTCCCTAGATGCCTGTGTACGTACAAGTGATTGAGGCAGAGGTTGTCGTTGTTGTTGTGGTTTTTCCCATAATATAATAATTACCTCCCTCTGTTAATAAGGGTTGGGGGAAGTATACTGAGGCAGGATCATGAGGCAGGATAAACAATAGCAAGTGTATCTCTGATTACTCTATATGCCTATATTATTCCTGCTTGTATTCATTTTCCTTCTAATCCATACACTAATGGTATGATCCTGCCCAATTTTTTAACGGTGCTACAGGTGTTCAGTACCTGCTACAATTCAACATTTCTTCTGCGGCAAAAGAAGGGAAAAATAATAGCAAAATCTGATGCAATATATTGTGTAGCTTTTGAAGACAAATGAGAGACACTGAACCTACATAAATATTGCATAAACATTTTAAGAAAAGGTTTTCTTGGTCAAGTGTAGTAACACTTCTCATTATTGTAGCAAAGCCTCCCGAGCCAGCGTCTTAATCCAAAGAAGGCGTCAGAATTAACAGGCCGGATGGGGCAGCATGAAACCTCCTCGTTAATCACCTATTGAGAGTAATCCATTGGCAAGAGAGGATTTAACAGAAGTGTCCATATTTCTTATTCATTAATATTGTAAATCTGAAAAACTTAAAATGGAATTTTCATCTAGAAGTTGTTTGCTGTGTGCCAGCTCTGAAATTGCGGTGCTCCTGCTGAACATCAAAGAAGGCTGAGCTGTTACCAGTGCAATATCTAATTACGTCCAAAGCACAGGTTTTAGATGGTCTCTACTGCCTTTGAGACTTCAAGTGAAGAGTATTATTAATGCAGATCTTCAGTAGCTCTGTCCTCTTCTTTGCAAAGCTGCGTGCAGATCCTTGGTCTGTAAGAAGGGTTTTGGCTGCGGGCTGTCTCAGGGCACAGGAGGCTTGTGGCTGCCTGAGACAGCAAACCAAGGGAGGTGAGAAGGTGGGGCCGGCTCCTGCCTTGCCTGATGGTGGTGTGCATGGCTGGGGGCTGCTACTGAGCTTGGAGAAGGCTTTTCCCAACCCCAAAAAGAGCATCCACAGTTTTGCTTAGCTACAGTACCGTAGGTGAATCAGCACTTAGCTGGCATTCATCGTCCCCAATGATTCTCTTGTGATACGTTATCTCTATTTAATACAAGGGGTTTTGTTCAGAAAACAATGGATTGCTTTGAGTTTTATTAAAACACCATGTGAAACATGAACACTCCGAGTTAGCTCACGTTGCTGGGGTTGTGCCGTGCTGCGGTAGCTCACTGCACACGAGTGGCCACGTTGATGATGGAGCATGAATTGGTTGTGGATGGCAGGGCTTTGGTGCTCCGACTTCAGCTTGACAAGAACGATAGCTTTCATTTGCATGCAAAGCCCTCAGCTGTCCCTTTGAGATGGATGGTGAGATCCGGCTTCATCCGTCGGCACTTCTTTACTTTTTTATAAGACAAAAAAAGAAAAAAGATTTAAGAAATCTCGAAGATAAAATGCCATAAGATGTTCTTTGTAGACCTCCTTGAAATGGAGGGCTGCTTCAATGCCAGAGTCCAAGAGAAGCATTTTGAGTGCAGGTGGGATGATGTATCCTTTGTGTTAAACACACTCAATTCGTTAAATAAAGCACACTCCATTTGAGATTTTTATGAATTATATTGCAAGAAAACGCAATTTACATTTAGCAACGATTTATTGCACTTTCTCTGTTTCTCAGGAAACTCATGCTCGCCTCATAAAAGAAAGCTGCAAGACCCACACTTAGGAAGAGAATAAAATGATCGTGCATAATCATATCCAATCTGTGAAATTTATAAACGTGGTGACAAGAAAGGTGTGTTGTTGGCAACCGCAGGAGTGTGGAAATCTGATATCAGCAGCGAGAGCCCTGCTAACACAGAGCTCTGCTACTTCCCAGCACCCACCCCAGCACGGCCCCAGTGGCAGCACTGAGCACCACCCATGCCATCAGTGCCACTGCAGGTTGTTACGGCTCACGTCTGCAAACTGGAGGAGCCAAAACATCCAAAATTCTGTTCCTTTCTACATTTCTTAATATATTCATTGACTCAACAAAGCTTCTCTAGCTCCTGCCGCTCCTGCCCTTCTCCCCACAGTAGTCCTCCATCGACATAAGCTCTGAGAGCTTCCTGTGTGCGGTAGCTGAAGGCATCTTAGGTGAGCAGACTGGCAGCAAGACTTTAGAGCCTGGCAGAGATGATTTCACAACGCGATTGTCAGCTGCTGTTGCTGACTTGAAACAGACACCCTGTGCTGCAAGGCATGACCTCGCCGCAGAAGCTGTTGGAGCAGCTGGCAAGAGCAGGACAGACAGCCACAGCTCGTCGTCAAGGATTTTCGCTGCTCTCAAAGTCAAGGGGGCTACAGGCAGGGCCAGCTGCTTTTTGGTGCCAGCAGCAGGACCTCCCAAGCACGGGTCTGTTCCAAATTATCGAGGGCTTCATGGGTTAGAGTCAAACCCATTAATGATCCAAGTAATGATCCAAGAGTGTTTGAGTGCTTCAAAATTCATTTGCATTTCAGGATAGACACAGCGTCTTCCTTCAAATGGCGATTGTGTTGTCTCTCTCTGTCATAAAATCAATTAATGTGATAAATTCTAATTATTTACTGCTAATATCAAAGGGCTAAACTCCTTTTTGCAGGAAACTGTCCCACAGAGGCGGACCAAACAGCGCATTGAAGCACTCTTGACCCTAGGTAGCTTGCAAAAAGTGATGATTGTGGTGGTGGAGGTGAGGCATGCAGTTGCTGTATCATTTCACCCCGTTGTCCCCAGAGATGCATTTCGTGTTTGAATAGTAATAAGTGGAGCAAAGCTCTTTGTCGCTGGGTAATGACTCCTGGCTTCCACACAAGTTCTGAGTTTACTGAGTTGGAGTTTAATGCGAATGAGGGCTGAGCCTTTATCTTCAAAGGCGGAGACATTTATCCTGTGACAACGTTCAGTTGTGAAGGCTTCATTTCTGTTGCAGCGAGCGATGGACGGAGGTGCAATCATCCCGTCAGCCTGCCGCTGCTGGGGCGCAGCACGCCGGCCGGATGCTGAAGGCGTGTTGTGACTGACTGCTGCACCGCCACCGTGCACGGGGAGCAGGAACACGGCCCCGTGGAGCTGCATGTTTCTGAATGAGCTGCTTCACGCGGTTCTTCGCTGCTTTTCACCTTGTGTGGTAATTTACTGCTGTGCCCGCTAAATGAAAAGTGATCCTTCTTCTAATCCGGCAGTGACTTGCTGCTGAACATGTGCTGGAGGCTCAGTCCCCAGAGGATACCTGTTACCAGCCCAAGCGGGAACCCCTGACTCTTCAGACAAGCTTTTAACTCTGTGAGCGCACAGCTCAGTCCCTGGCAGCCAGGACGGTAGCTGTCACTTTTGCATTTACATCTGCACAATTGGCTCACACATTTGCCGAGGTGTAAGCAGCAACATAACAGAGAAGGCGGTAGCAGGTCAAGCCTGGAGCATTTTCCTGTCAGCCACTGAGGAATCTGCTGGCACGGGCTGGGATTTCAGATGAGCCCAGGGGAGTGAGGTGCCTCTTTTCCAAGCGGTGCGATGCTGCTCTTCGCCTCGCAGCACGTGCCCTCTGCCTAACGTCCTCATTTAGCATTTCGCACACAGCTCTGTCTCCGGTGCGAAAGTTACAACGTCACTGCCAAGCTTGTTGGATGCCAAAGCAGATCTAAGCCATGCCTGGAAGCGTGTGTATTTGAACTAGGAGCGAACAAAAGCTTAACTTGGGGTACGAGCTACTTTCAGATGAAGGACTTGGCATGCTGTTACTTGCCCCGGAGGATGCTATTCAAACACATCAGTTCTGCTGTCAAAAGGTTAGCCAGATCCTTGTTTGAGTGATACTGGAGGCTCTGCGCTAATTACTGGTGGGAAAATGCCAGATCCTTTGATTTAAGGAAGTAGGCTGGCATGCAATTGTCTCGTAGAAGATTTGAAACAATTTTGTTAGATTCTCCGTGTTCTGCTTGATATTTGGATAATTGTTCCTTTCATCATGCAAATCACATGAGCACATGTCCAGGAGGTACATCCGTAGCAAAATTACAGAACAGCAAATGTACCTGGGGTACATCATGACAGGAGGAAAAGTCCCACACCCAGGGAGAAGAGAAAGAGGAAAAGCTTTCCCCAGCATTTGACTGATTCTTAGCCATATATGAATTAATATTTTTACACTTCTGCCTTCAGCTCCCTTAGATGAGCTCTCTGGTCTGGAAAGCAGTTCAGCTGTGCTGTCCCAAGAAACAAGCCCTCCAAATCATAAGCAGCTGTATTTGAGTATGACCGGCTTGATGCTGGTAGAAGTTTGGGTGCCTGGGGCTCAGGTGATCCCAGTTGGCTTAGGGCATGCCTCACCTGCTGTGGGGCTCTGACATTCAGAAGTTGTAATTGCCTCAGCTGCCTACAAATTGCAGTTAAGGGGCTTGTCTTTGTAGCAGCAGTCTGAGGTGTTCCTGCCTGTGGCTGCTGGGAAGGAGGGGAGTGGAGCAAGTGCTACGAGGCTGCTACAGCAGGAAGGTAGGAAATAATACGGGGAATGGAGCTGTCTCAGGTAACTAACTGAGGGAGCTGTGCTCACTGAGATGCCTGGTAGTTTTCTGAGCTTTCAGCCCTTGCCACAGTCCTAAGGCTGTCTCTTTTCAACCGCTTCGTGCTTTTTCAGGAGAGCTCATTAGTGTGTTACGTGCAAGTTTGGCTGTGGAATGAGATGTTTTTGAAATGCTAAGGCTGAGGTGGAGGGAGAAAGTGAGCTGCTAGGCTCTTGTACTGCACTGGCACTTATAAGCAGGTGCTGCTTCTTCCAGGCTGGTTTTTTTATTATTATTATTTGGTTGGTCCTGTGGGTAGCCGGATGCTGCCCCGTGCAGCCAGTCCTGCCAGGTGTTACACCAGGACAAAGCACAAAACCCTGCGTGAGGCCCCACTCAGACTTAATTCAGGGTTGCAGAGCAGATACTTGCATAAGCAAACAGCCAAAGCCAGCCCAGCCTTCGTGGGATGCGGTCCCAGGAGGGCAGGTGGAGGCAAGAACAGCTTAGAGCACTGCCTTGTTGGGCTGAGTGCCTGGGCAAGGCAGAAACTGGATGCTTTGGGGAACCGACACATCTGTGTTCCAGCAGCTTTGCTGCAGTCGTACCGCTGCTCGGAGCAGCCCAGGAGCGTGTCATGTTCCTAGGGATGTGAGCAGCTCGCAGCCGGCTCTGTCCCTGCTCTCCCCGTGACAGTAATGAGGTACACACATGGATCTCTGCAGAAGTAGCGCTGAGTCCTCCTCCTAACAGGAGGAACGTTTGCAGTGCATTTCGTTGTTGTAATTCCAAGGGGTTTTGTGGGATGTGAAACAAGAGGTGGCTGAGAAGGCATAATGTTGCTAGCTTCATTAAAGGCACAACGGCACAGTAACAGCTTTAACTTCTTCTGTCTTCCCTTTTAGCAAGGCTGAAGATCAGAGTGCTTCTGTGATCTATGAAATTGTCCAGGGAACTCACAAAGCTTCTTAGAGGAATGTGCGTTTGCATAGAGGTTGTTTGTGGACTTCTGTCAAGTACAGAGATCCTGGCTTAGATTAGACTTCTTTGCAGCTGAGAGTATCTTGCATCTCCTTCCTGCTTAAGAAGGACCAGAAGTGAATTTCACAAGGTGAATAAGTAATCTGTTGTCTGACCTCAGAAATAAGGATGGCTTTTGTTTTTTATGAACGTGCACGGCATTGAAGAGCTGGCAGTTCCCTGCCTTCTAGGCTCAGAATCCCCCTGGGCCACTGCAGCTCCTGCACACAGAGCTCTGACGGGCGGTCAGCTCCTTATAACCATCGCCCTCCAGGAACTGTATGGCCAAATAGAAACATTTAAAGTGTGATACCCAGGAGCACGTTTAAAAAACATCCAAAGATACAATTAAAGAGAAGGGAAGCAGGGGGAGCCCAGCTTGGGCTCTGTTGTGAGGGGTGCAGTGGGAACGAGATGCGCAAAGAACCTGAAGCAAGGAAAGCCTGAGCATGCCGGCACCGCGTGGGTGCAGCTTCCCCAAGTCCTGCAGGGCACAGAGAGGAAAAGCTAGTACCAGAGACGAAAGGTAATAATACAAGGAAGGTTTAAGGGTAGCAAAAGACTAAGGGAAAAGAGCAAAGTGATGGTACTAGAAAATGAAACTCTACTGAGGGTCCTCATGAAGTGCGGAGGCCCACGCTCAGCTGAGGTGTCAGGTTTGGGGAACTGGGGCTTTATTTTTGTCCCCTCCATTATCAGACTTCCACCCTCAAAAAATCTAGCTGGTGTATGAAGCTGCTTAGAATTGTGTTCTCAAGCTGATCTTTCTCAGTCTTTGCTTTCTTCATGAGGTCTCGGACATGTGCTGAGTCCTCATCAACAGAATTTCCCATCCATATTTCCCGTTTGTCTTTCATTCTGAGCCCTTCTTGTGGTTTTAGTTGTATTGAGACGCTGTTTAAGTACCTTAGGAGATTCCCGTGTTGTCCTTGTGGGTAAACTGTGCAAAGGGTTCTTACCAACGTGTGGTTTGGATCAGAAACGTTGGCTGTTGGCTTGTTACTGAGATGTCTGTTTAGGGACAAACGCAGCATGGCTGAGGTGTCAGTGGAAGGTGCTCTGTTTTCATGTAAATGAAACGGGGAGCAGGTTGTGCTGACAGGCACCCAATTTGTCACCTTCTTCAGACGTGGGCTTAATGTTGTGTGTGTTGAAGATCCTTTGATAGCAGAGTTGAGCTGCCTCTGAGTTCACACAGCTGCCATCTGATTGCTGTTTACCAGAGCTGCTCTCACACATTAGTGAAATGTGTGACTGCTGCACCTCTGCTTCAGCTGCTCCGCTGCCTTCTTTGAAAGCCCTGGAGAAGGTGAGCTGCAAGAAGCTGCTGCAGAGATGTCCTCCCAGCACGTGAGATGTCCTCCCAGCTCGCCAGTGAGCTCAGCTCCACTGGGAGCACAGGGCAGGAGCGTGCGGAGCTCCCTTCTCCTGGTGGGGAGACCTGCCGCCTGGCCAAGGGCAGCTCTTGGCTCCAGCTAGCAAAGCTCTGGGCAGGCTGTGTCCTGTCAAACCACTAAGTGCTGAGGCTTCCGAGGAGCTGAGGGCTACTTTCCCTTTGTCTTCGATGGGAAAATGCAAGTGTGAACTCAGATCAAATAACATGTAGTGATCAATTTCAACTGAAAAAGTTTTGAGGTAAATTTGAAGTGTTTAATTTTTTTGGTACAAGGTGCTGTTTGTTTAAAAACAAAAAAGTAAAATAAAAATCTCCCCGTATTATATATGTATACTACAGGAATACTCATTCTTTTAGCTCAAACTTACATACACAGGCTGGCAGAGCTCTTAAACTGGGTCATGAAGCTGGTGTCCACAGCTGTACTGTTCGGTACTAGCACTGCCCATGACTGTCCTTGTGGCTCGAGCGGGCACCTGGGTGGTGTTTCCAGCTCTCCCAATAGAGAAACCTCCGGACAGAAGCAGCAAGGTCCCAGCTTTGAGAAGAGCATCCAGGTGCTAGGTTCTTCTCTTTAAGAATCCAAATACTGCACTGGGGAAACGTAAATGTTGGGGTTGGTCACATGGAATGATTAGGTGGGTGTTGCAAATGAATGATGCCTGTAACTTTACAGGATGAGAATCTGAAACATTTGATGTAGGGATTGTATGTGGATTAAAAATGACAAATGGAGTTCCTCTTGCTGCTTTGTGTTAAGAATGTAACTCCTGAAGTTATTTATTCCCAATTTATCAGTGGTCACTGCAGCCAGTAGGAATTGTGCCCTGAATCGGCAGCATAGCAGCCAAAGCAGCAGCAGTAGGTAATAAATGTTTGCATGCCATCAAGTGTACAAACATTTGGTTGCTTACATGACAGAGCTCTTCTTATCCAGTTATTTGTCTCAATTTTTCCATTATGCTTTCTCATTTTCTTTTCTAGCTTTGCTCACAGACAAGCCTCCAAAGCCATTGTTCCCCATGGAGAACCAGCCAACTGTTATAGATGTCCAGCTGGGTAAGTCCCCTTGTGGGAATAATAGACCCTAAACTTCCATTCTGGTAGCAGATGGGGGAAAATTGCAAGTGGTAAAAAGGTTCGGTGGTACTGCTATTACATGCAAATCAACCTGCAGCTCCTCATTTGTAACTGCAGAATTTTCCGTCATGGCAATTTCAGGGAGTGAACTTGTGTAACATCAGGGGACGGCAGCACTAATTGGTTACGCTGGGTATTAAAGCACACAAATATATGAAGTTCTGCAGCTCTTTTTAACATGTGATTGATAGAGTAACGTGTCTGCATCGGTGCTGTATTGATCTGTAGATGTTCAGCCTAAGACAAATAGTCTCATAAAAGAAATGCTGATACTTTTAAAAGTTAATGGAAAACTGCGTTTTCAGGTGGTTCTGAATGTGTACCAGAAAGGGCTTTTGACTAAAATGACTGCATGCTTTCCTCGTTCCCGCTGTATTTTCTTGTGTGATTGCACAGCTCCGAGTCTCAGCTGGCAGCACCTATTTTCTCTCGCGTTGAGAAACTCCGTTAGAAATTTCTGCTAACTTTGGGGAGCTGTGAGGCACTGTGATGCTGGAAGAATTGCTTGGCTTTGAAGTTCCAGAGTATTTTTTTTTTTCAGTGCCTTGAAAGTACATTTCTAAATTGAAGAAACATAAGCGGAGTTACTTTTGAGGACTGCGTTGCCATAAGTTTAAATAACAAAGGATGCGTTGCAAATGTGGGTTATTTACTCTGTGTTGAAGGGGTGCTACTTGCTTTCTTCTTCAGCTTGATTCTTCCACTCTTTTATTGCCAAGTTGGGTAGGATTCAGTGGTGGAACAGTCTTTAAAGGCAAGCAGAGTCGGGATGAAACATGTGAGGTGGCTGGTGAGTGCAATAAAGCCTTTTGTCTGCATGACATCCTTGTTTTTAAGCTAGGAGCTTAACACTTCAGATGGTGTGGAGTATTTAAAAATGGGGCTTGAATTCCTAAATGTGATTCCTGAATTGTGGCAAGAATGAGAATCATTTGTGACCCTAGCTAATTTTTCTCTCATGTACCTGAACTGACTCAGGAGTCCGTCAGGACTTGCCCAGGGAAGGAAGGAGCAGGGGAGCTGGGAAGCAGCCAGTACCTGCTGAATCCTGCAGGCAGGTAAATGTGCGTGCTCACGTTCCCTTCCTCAGAAAATCCTCAGCAGAAGTCGAGCCTAAAAGGCAAAAACACAAAATCAGTCTGAGGCTGCACTCAGAAGCCCCACAAAACTAGCAGCAGAACAGTCATCAAAGTTTGCATCAGCCCTAAAGGCTGAATTTGGTTTCCAGGTCCAGCTTGTTAAAAGTCAACTCTGTAATGATTTCCTCTGGGAGCAAACTGTCCCCGCATGCAGCTGTGTAATAAAGGCACTCAGAGGCACATCTTTGCTTGCTGCATTTTTATTCCATCTTCATTTCCTATTCCAAGTTCCTCCATTCCATCAGGACTCTGTTTTGTACTGAGCTTTTTCTTTCCTACGTGGAAACATTTTGTTCGGAGTGATTAAAAGGGGTTGATTTAAAATAAGCAAAATGAAAACAAGCAAAACCCCTCCTCTCCTCGGAGATGTGGCTCAGTAATAGGATTTTGGAATATCTCTGTAGGGAAATAGAAATCTTGCATCTTCATGTGCTGGAATGTATTCCAAGAGTTGTCCTCCAGGACCAGGGAATTTGCATGTGGGGCTTCTCTTCTGGTGGGGCTTTGGCCATCGCCACTAAGCTGTATTCAGCGTGCTGCAGGAAATTAATGCCTGTGAAAGAACCTGGACTTCTTCCTGGAATAGGCGGTGCGATTTGCTGTATATCTCAATTTAAAATGGCAAACAGATAAAGCTAGAAACGTCCCGGGGAACACCTTCAGCTCTTGGCAGGTACCTGTGGATTGGGCCTTGGAAGCCACGCTGACCTCCGCGGTGTGCTGCAGACCCCGTAAGGACTGGGGCTTTGGAGGAGAGAGAAGCATTTGACCACAGTGAAGAAACACAGCGTGAAGTTCTAAGTCAGGCCATCTCCTGGAATGCCTTTCTGAAATCTTGCTGAACTGCTAACAAGGGTTTTAACAAGTGGCATTCTTCTGTGTTGTGCTGGACATGAAAGCAAAGCCCCTCTGAAAGGATCCGTGCTTCAGAGAGCACTTAGCCCATGGAGCCAGATCACCCCATACGCCTGCTTTCTCAGTGGTCGTGCAAGTATGAATGCGCCGCTAAACTACAAAAGGAATGGAGTTCAATCCAGCTACTTGTTCTGAGAGGTTATTTTAGATTCTGTTGGAAAGCTAATCTTTGAAGAGATGGCTGTCTGTGCTTTATGAGCAGAGGAGATTAATAGTTATTTAGGGGCTTTATCCTAAATGATTAGCACAATGCAGTGCAAATTCTTCCCAGAACTCTAGGCATCGGCCTGTTTAGCAGCTTACTTGACCTGATTGCAGACTTCAGAATTCACCTTTTGGCTTTCCTGTTTTATAAGAAGGTTCAAATGAAAATAGGTATGCGCAGTTCTTATTGACAGGGGATAAAAGAGCTCCTTCAGGCTTCAAACGTGGCCCAGAGCCTGCCTTGTTCTTCTGAAGGAGCATGCTTGTGCTTCTTGCTTGTTCCTTTTCCCTTTGGAATTTGACAGAGATCAAAACCAACCCTGTCAGCCCCGTAGTGGGTTTGCGTCAGGAGCAGAAGCCAGAACTTGCTTCTTTCTTGTGTTCTGTGTTTGCTTGTGGTGGAGAAATAGAGGAAGAGAGGAGAGATGATGAGCACAACAGCATCCCAGGGGACTAGAGAAAACAATTCCACCGCCTTGGAAGCTTTATGAGGTCAGATAATCACTTCATCTGTGGGCAGACCTAGAAAATAACAACAATTTGTTTATTTTTTGTTTACGTCTTCCTTTTCATAAAAGGGGGGGGGGAACACCCCCACTTCTTTGTTTTGCTAGCTCTTGGCTTCGGAGGACAGCGTAGTAATAGTAGTTTATTGCATGACAATGTAGCACATTTAATCTTACATCTTGATTGGAACAAATATACTTTATAGAAAGAATAAACATCATGTTTTGGCAGATCCGAGCTTAATCTGATACTGTCATTTGCTTCCTGAAAAATGCTATTCCTGAGTTTCTTCATTAAATTAAAATCAGATTGGACTGTACGAGCCAAAATACACACAGGTCTTCTGCCTGGGAGACAGGGTGGCTTTAGCATGAGGCTCTGGAGATCGCATTAGAAGAGTTTTGTGCCATGCATCCTTACTTCCCTGCTTGCAGAACATGACAGTCCCACGTAAAGGTCTGCATGTGAACTTCCTAAAGCTTAGGACAGTGTGATTCAAAGAAGTTGTTCAAAGACTTTTTTTTTTTTGCTGTTGCTTTGCCCACATAGCTGCCTATTTGGATTGTTTGTACCGAATCACTGAGGCTAGACAACTCCTGGTACGAGTTAGAGAAGTAAAGATCCAAACCCCTGCCAGAAGTCTCCAGGCTGCGGTGCTGTAAGTTTTAAAGAT
Source organism: Heteronetta atricapilla (assembly GCA_011075105.1). Taxonomy (NCBI): domain Eukaryota; kingdom Metazoa; phylum Chordata; class Aves; order Anseriformes; family Anatidae; genus Heteronetta; species Heteronetta atricapilla. The sequence continues at coordinate 13,840,682 of CM021734.1, read as the reverse complement.
CTCTCATGTATTCTTACACACAGCTGTTCTGGCAGCGAGGGGAGTGTGCTGCGCTCTAAGTCTTAAGTGCCTTGTTGGTGCATCGCTCTGGTTTCTTAATTTCTTTTTCTTTAACTCTTTTTCAGCTAACTTTATTCATTCCTAGTACTTTGTGAATGTGGAAGGAGAGAGATCCAATCCTTTGAGTTCTGATTACGTGATTTCAGAGTAGGTCTCTCCGCTGCATAATCCTGGTAATACCAAGAGGCTGCTGCCTGCTGTAGAAGCAGTGTGGCAGGAACATGTGTTTGCAGAAGAAAAGAAGCGCGCTCGTGCTTTGCTGACTTGGGGCTGGACAGAGCCCTGGAAAAATCGTGCAGGAGCTGCATCTTGCTAGCTGACGTTTAAGGAGCTCCCAGAGTCACCCGGCCTGCAACACCGCTGCTATTTTACGCTTAAGTGGTGTTCTTCAGAGTATCAAAAAAGCTGAAAGCACCACATCAAAACAGATGCTAGGACTCTCTGTTCTGTTCTACCACATGGAATGCAGCGATTGCAGTGTGAAGTTAGTCTTTTCCTTGTGAATATTTATGGCGAGCTAGGTGAGGCTGGAGTTAATGTTCACATCTACACTAAGTTGGTCACTTTGGTATCACTGACTTTAAATTAGGTGCTGCTTTTCTTTTCAGACATTTACTTTGGAAAAGTAGCAGGAGTCTTAGCAAACAAAACAACAAATGTCTATGTTAATTCATTTACTTAATCCCTGACATTTCCCTTATTTACCTCGCTGATTTCATGGTAGTTTGTGTCCAAAGATGCTGAGGAAAAGAAAATGTGTAGTTTATGAGGATTCTCATTTTTTCCTAATGGCTGACCTGGTCAGAAAGATTTTGTTTCTAGAAGATTTAACAGTGCAGTTCCTTGAGGCTGACTATTAAGCAGATCAATAGAGCTCCTGTAAAACAAGCATAAGGGAACATACAAAGCTCCAGTGTCTGCTGGCAGGTATGGGAATAGAATAAAAATAGCACTCAGGAAATAGTGAAAGGTCCTTTTTGTTGAAGCGCTGGCTCCACGCTCTTCTGTTGAGATGTGGAGCTCTTGTCATTTGTATGAAATGCTGCAGCAACCCAAATACAGATTTACAAGATCTTGGCACTGGCGGAGCAAGACATGGGTACAGAAATGTGCCAGGTGTCCAGAGCCGGTGCCTGAGTCACCCTTGAGCTCGTTCAAACACCTCCTGAAAGCTCAAACCCGGATAGACCTGGGAGGGCTTTCCTGGGAATGGAAAAGGCATTCACACGTTGTAGAGTCAGTTGGGTGTCTCTTTTAGGATTGAAAGGGTGGGAGGTAACATTTTCTTTCGCCCATTCTGTGAGAATGCCTGAGGTGTTTAATGTAGGTGTCTTCCCCTCTGTCTCTTCCAAAATTAAAAAGGTCTGATTAAGGTCATTTTTCAGATTTGATTTCACCAAATAGATCAAGCAATACAAAATCATAAGCACGTGAAGGAAGAGCCTTATAAAGAACAGCCTTGACATGAGATACAGCATGCATGGAGGTCATCTCCTCTAATAAGGAAATCAGGTAGCAGTCAGTAACACTGATTTTTTTTTTTTTTTTCTGTTGAATCCAGCTTTTTTGAGATACAAGTCATTTTCCAGCTAGACTAGCCTGTCAATGTTTCTCCTGTAATACAGTCTGGAACTCTTTACTAAAGTAGTAATGCCGTACGTGGAGGAGTGGGTGCTTAAATCACAGGCAGAGTGGAAGCTGTCCCCAGAGCCTCAGTTGCCCCTGCCCTGTTCAGTGCCCGTGTGTGTGGTGGGTGAGGCTTGTCCCCATCCTCCTCCACATGCTGTCTGGGAGGCACAGCCCAGCACCCTGTACAGGGACCTGAGTCTGTGGGCACTGTGTGGCCAAGGAGAGCTGGGGCTGAGAGCAGAGCAGGCATGTGTCTACTGTCCCCTCCATGTCAAGCCCAGCAAAAATGGGTCCCCTCTGTCCCCTGTTCCCCCACAACACCCTCATCTCCCAGCCGTGTCCTCGTGCACTCTTGGTGCCTGGAGCAGCAAGCCAGGACCCTCGCTGCTGTGTCCTCCGTACCTTCCAGCTGTCTGCAGCTCTCTGCTGCACCCACCTTTTCCCAGAAATAAGCTGGGGCTTCCTCTTCCTTTCCCCCGGGAGCGCAAACCCCAGACACTTCTCCTCTCCCTTAAGTGGCTACGGATGTGCTGTGTAAATGATCCAGACTCCACGCGGGAGGCTCACGCCTCTCAGCAGTGCAAACCATAACACCACAAGCTTCGTGTCCGTGCATGGATGTACGTGAAGGAGCGCTTTTCCCTAGGGAATGAAGAGAAACCTGAGGTATGTCCTTCGGGAGCTGCCTGCCCCTGCAGCGCAGGGATACAGCTCTGCAGCTATTCCAGCCGTATGTGCCTGTGGGGAGGGATGCAGGATTTGCATCTATTACAACCATTTTGTACTAATCTGCAGGGAATATTAGAGACAAATTGTCTGACATTTAGGTTTAGAAGTAGTTCCCTAAATATCCTAAGTGTATTACCGCTAATGCTTTGATGCTAATTTGGTGCGTTGTTAATATCCCTGCTTTTCCCGGGGATAATGGAGAAATGCTGTACTTCAGAGACTCAAGGCTGGCTTCTGCTGTTCAGCTGGCATAAATCCTCGGTTGTTGCACTTTTGTGTGGTTAATCCAGACACATGTGAAGCGGGGAACAGTTTGATACTTGCACAGATCTTCCTTTGGCTGTAATTGGCTTGGAAAGGTAAAGTTGTGTTCTGGCTCCCGATCCGTGTTTTTTACATCCATTCGGATCCGTTGGATTGGCACGAATGTCAGAAGGTGACATTTGGCACTTCCAGTATTTTCTTGTATTTCTATGGACTATTTATTGCTGATGATGATTTCAGTGGTTGTTTCATCAACATTAGGTATATTAGAAGGGCAAAGTAACACTGTCTTTATGGAAAAAAAACTCATGAACTGATGTTAGACTACCTTGTGGCTACATTTGCAGTAGCACTGCTTTAGATAAATGTTGTGTTTCTTTTAATAAAAGAAGGTAGTAAAGAAGAAACACCCTGGTAAGTACTGGTTTACGCATCTTTGGTGGCATTCATACAGGGACAATAACTAAGTTATGGCAGAAAAATGACTCAAGTCTTCTTGCACCAGTAAAACTTTCCCTGAAAATGGTGATGATTTTTGTGGGGGCGTTCAGGATGTTCATCTTTAGCACTTCGCTGGGACTAAGCTGTCATTAACAAATGTGAGCGTCGCTTTAACCACCACAGGCTTGGCTTACGGATCTCCTGTCTGGCGTCTGGGGTTGCTGCATTTGGCTTGCGCCAGAGAAACAGGCGAGTTTATTTCTGCAAAAATGAAATTCGCCTTGGGGGACAAGGTGAGAAAAGATGGTTGTAGTGGAAAAGGGGGGGGAGTGTGGCTGTTGATGAGAGCAATGTTTGCTTGTTCTGCTGGAGTTTTGCTGACCTTGGTTTGGACTCTGTACTCTTTTGAAGTGGGGACAGTACTATTCTGTCTCCCAGGAGCGTTACGACAATGAAATCAGGTGGTATCAGAGAAGTACTCTGAGACAAGCACAGAGTACAGGTAGGGAAGAGTCACAGAACATCCCAAGTTGGAAGGGGCCCATGAGGATCAGAGTCCAGCTCCGGGTTCCACACAGCACCACAACAAAAGCAGGCCCTATCTCTGAGCATTGTCCCAACGTTCCTGAACTCAGGTAGGCTGTGTGTCGTGACCACTGCCCTGGGGAAGCAGCCTAGCTTTGGCCTGGACTTTCCCTGGGGCCTTTACCTTTAGGATTTTGAGCCTGGCTGCAATCCCAGAGACAGCTGTGCAGTCCTCAGCCATCCGCTGCTGCACATTGAATGTCAGGCAATATTAACATTCCCAAAGAGAGAACCACGGGGCAAAGTTTGCAGTGTTTTCTGGGCTTGTTAGAAACACTGTCACTGGAAGGGATTCATGTTATGCCATTTTACATTGTCTCCACAGCGTTTGTCATATGAATGAGTTATTAGTCTGTGAATGCCTCATATTTTCTGTAAATTACAGGGTAGAAACATTCAGCAGTACTATTTTGACCTTTTCAGCATTCTGTGATTTGCTGGGCATGCCATTTCCCATCTCTTGTTTATGGCTTCACTAAAACGTAGGGACGGAGCCGAGTGGGCAAACAGTCAAAACATCGAGGGCTGCCAAAGGTCAGGGTCATGCATCACAATGCCGCTGTTCAGCGGGCACCGACGATTAAAATCTGGAGTAACCATTCTCATGATTTCTTTCTTCAGCGAAGAATAATGGAAAATTGTACTTGGTAATCTGATCCAAAGGCAACAGTGCAGAAAACGAAGAGTGATGGCATAACTTTCATTTCACAAAATTTCAGAATTTTCATGTCGTCATCTTGGAGGCCACGGAAATCTAAGCTGTTGTAGGCCTTCGAAACCAAGGAGGTGAGATTCCACCTACCAAGTCTGTGCTGCATTTAATCCACTCGGTAACTTCTGCTCTTAACTTCATTCTGATACACGTGCATTTGTTTCTATTGTACAGAAACAAATAGCTCGTTTTTAGGAAATTGAACTTTGTTAAAACCAGGCTGATTTACTGTTCTTACGGGAGACGTTGCTGACCAATGGAGTCAAAATGAAAAAGGTTTGAAGCAAAAATTCTCTAGAAGTGAAGAGATACTTTTAGAAACTGCTGAAGACATATGGTACGTGACTTCTCAATGCCCATAATCAGATGGAAAGTAGAACTATATGAAGTAGTAATCTGTGGAAAAGTGCCCGAGGCACGCTGTTTTCTACTGCACATTTTTGGTTTAGCAAACCAGTTCCGCAGTAAATGACTGTACCTTTCTCATGCTGAGTGTGTTTTTGTCATCTGCTTATTCTATGGGAGGCTTATTAATTTTGCCATGCTTGGCCCTAGTCCCGTGAACAAATTAATATGATTAGTCATGAGAACATCCCAGGAGGTTTCTCTGCTTACTCAGGTGGGGAGTTACCCAGCTCAGAGGAGCGTACAATTAAGTGCATAACTCTTGGAGCGATGATTTATGTTTCTCAAATACAAATCTTGCCGATAGACTTGTATGCTGTATTAATTAAAAGGCATAAGTAAATTTAATTTTATATCTAGCAGAGTCTTAAATCTAAATGATCTGCGTACAGCACTGCTAGACGCTCGGTCCTGAAGCTGCATGCTTTGCTGTTATGCAATCCCTTGCAAACTCAGAGCGTTTTCCCCATTTCCCTGATCAAACTGGGTGGTTTGAGGTCAGAATTTGTATACTTGGTCTGCAGGTTTTTTTTTCTTTTTCTAAAAAGCATTAAGTGTGCTGTTTTACCACGAGTGAGCGCAGTAAATAATTAATAGCAAATAATGTATTTCATGAATTTTGCTCCTTTATATGAAGGGAAAGATTGTCCATGTGGATCTTCCCTCCGAAGCCACTCGGATAAGTTCTGTAAATGCTTTTGGACTTGATGAACTCTTAAATAGTTTTTGCGAAGCCCTCAGCATGGGGGATTTGCAAAGTAAAACTGCTTTGATTGGGCAGGCTGATGAAATGAAGCTTTCTGTTTTCCTGATTGCATTACTGTTAACTTTTCAAAAATAATTTCCTGTTCTGCAGTGATGGATTTGAAATCAAATTTATAGAAAATATTCTGCAGTCTGTCGTTCAAATTGTTGATGCTAATAAACGGTCCAGGCAGAAAAGTGCTCTGCTGGAGCATTTGAGCCTTTGCCCCGGTAAAGTGAATGCATGAAGAGTAAGCAGAGGGTTTCATTGCAAGCGTGGTGGATATTTGTGGTTAACTTCATCTGAATTCATCTGGCTTTCATGCTTCACTCAGTTTGAAAACTAAGTTCTAGAGGCTGCCCTGTTTGCATTAGGAAATCAGCTTTACTGAAGATCACTGACGAGGCACTTCTGTTTAGGATTGCAGTTTGGCTTTCGTAAATATAGTCTGGCAGAACAAGTGGTGTGTAGATCCAAATTGTTGTTTGCACCATGGGCTCCTGCTTCTGAGAAGGGGTCTGCTACGTTTTTGGCAATAGTTCAGATGCTGCAGGCAAGTATGCTTCTGTTTCAGAACTTCAGACCCCAGCCTGTTGTGACCCAGCACGTCCTTTTAACATCCTCTTGCAGCCTGACCTGTCTTGTCCGAAACACTTAATTCGAAAGACTTTGAAACTTGTGGTTTTAAACACCAAACTTGTCAGCAAGCACTTGGGGATTACAAGCCATACTTTTGCCTGTAAAAAGTAAGTAGGAAATCCACAGGCAAATTACAGTGTGTAGCATGTAATAACAGGCACGGTAGTCTTGGATTATTTTAGAACAGCTTTTTTGAAGGAGAGACCAAACAGTTCCCTGGGAATTCGCAAACATCTTTTCTGTGCTGGTTTTCTTCCGGGTCCTTTGTTCATGCCTGTCTTACACAATACTCTGTGCCAACTCAGGTGTTTTCCAGTGTGTTTGCAAACCCAAGCCTGCAATGCACTTGGAGACATTCAGGTTCTGTCTTTGCTGTGTGATGTTTCCTGTCCTCTGTAAGTGACTTGTAAGTACAGGTATGTTATGTTCTTGTTTCTAATGTCTCTTCTGTGGCTCTTTGCCTTGCAGTGTCAAGCACTAAAATCCCCTTCAGTTTCTGCTCATCTAGTGTTAAAGACAACATTAAAATTACAAAAATCTCACGACTGAGAGCTTTGGGGAATTTCTCTGGCAATTAGTAGCTTTAAATGGAGATACTGTGCTCCAACTTAAACATCTCAGAAGTGCATTCATTTAAATATGTAGGGAGCCCAGTTAACAGTAGGGTGGCACACAATGACTTCTGGCACAAGGATTCAGGTGACGGATGGGAGGAGCTGAGGTTCTAAATTATGACTGGGGATGCTAAAACAGCAGATGCCCAGGCTCAGTCTAGCTCACGGTGCTCTGCTATGAGATGAGCCAAAGGTGCTTAGCCACTTAGGTCTAGACAAGGTGTTCTTGATTGCACAAACAAGCAACCACTGTGGCATATCTTTAAAATAAATTATTATAAAAAGTCGATAATAAATTCCAAAATGAATATTTTTAGACTAACATATTTGGGGGTAGAAGCAGGTCTGGAAGAGGGGATGACATCTTGTCATGCAATATTCAAGAATATTTTCATTTTGACTCGAGTGCAAAACCAATAGTCAAAAGTATAATTTAAGCTCAGACTTGGTCTAACCCAATTATCTGTGGCCAGTGTCCTCAAACTAATGCAAGCTTTAAGTAGACCTAGGACTCAAGTACTTGGTTATGAATGAGCGTGATCTCTCCTGCACGAGACTAAGCGTAGTCTCCTAGTAACTAATGGAGTGTTCCTGCTCTGACACTAACTTTCGGTCTCTGAAGCTCTTCGTGTTCACACTTCTGGTGGCATGACTAAGGTATCTTTGGTCTAGATCTTTGGGAATTCTGGAAATTTTTTTTTCTTTCTATAATGGAAGCCAGAGAAAGCTTTTTAAATAGCTTGTGTTTTTAAACCAGACAATAATAAATGATTATGAGATCAAAAGTGGGCAACAGAACAGCTGGTGTGAGTAAAAACTTGTATTTCCTTGCTATAACCCTGACTGAAATCACCAGTTTTCAAAGCTGATGCTGACTCCGTTAAAACTAATTTAGTTCCTGCAGAAACATAACTGGGAAGCAAACTGATGTTCTCGGACATGATCTCTCAGCAGAATGCCACATCTGCAGTGCCAGACACGTGAGTCCCCACAAACACCTGTTTTAATAAACAGACAATTTGCTAATGCTCAGTTAATGCCCCCAAATAGCATCTGTTTCTGGCCAGTTGTCTACCTGAATAAAGCAGCCTTCTTAATCAGTGAAAGCCTCTGTTGCATAACTGGTCTGACTCATTTTTATCCGGAGATGGGAATTACCCGCTCTGCTTCCTACCCTTAATATCCTTCTTGATGGGATTGGTAGAAAACAGTCTGCTAGAACACAGATCCTCCCTCCTTTCCAGGCATGTAGAGCAGTCAGAGCTCTGGGATATGTGAGTAGTAAAAATAAATGCAGCTTTAGAGCTGGGTGTTATTAAAATACAACTTAGGCTGAGTGATAAGGAATGATTGATCAGTGCAACTCCGAGGGCATTCCCACAGTGAGGATCGCTTGGACACTGGTTCAATATTAGCAACCCAGAAAGGTGCCCAAACTTTTGTAGTGGGTTGAGCACTGGTGAGGTGCTTTAGAGAAGCATTTTTCTTAATAGCAACACCTTCTTGACACCTGGCAGTCAAAAGAGCCTGTCAGCTAAAAGGAGCCCGGGCAGCTGATCTGTGCACACCTTGCACCACACAGTGCCAGTGCCCTAAAGTGGGGCCCCCACTGTCTGTCTGTGGGGCTTGACAAGAGCCTGGAGTAGAGACAACTGGATGGGCTTGGTGCTCTCAGTTCTTCCCTAGGAACATCTTCCCTAGCAAAGTCTTGTGTCTTTAGACTGAAACTTCAGATCCAGTAAGAAATTTTGTCTACAGCTGTGCATACAGCCTTCCAGTGCTACTAAAGGGGTACATAAAGCTACTATAGTATGGAGCCTCTGAGTAATACCCTGCCTTGGAAGAAAACAGCCCCATGGGAGTTACAGGGGTGAGGAGGGGGTTCATTTTTGTTCCCTTTCTATGCTCCCTTACTGGTTAGTAGGGCTGCGCTTGAACTGGATTCAATTATGAAAGTATTTTATTGCTTTTCTTGCTAAACATTCCTGATAGGGTTACAACCATTGTATTTAGACATAAGTAAAGAAACGTTTTGACCTCTGCCTATGCTTGTAATAATAAGTAATGTATTGCTTATTTATTACAAGTACTAATAAATTGATTATACAAATAAGTGGGTGGAAGGGAGAATAGCAAGTCAAAGCAGTGAGACAGTGAGATCCAGGCCGTTTGAACTTTCTGGGAGCGGTAAAGCAGCTGGCCATCTACTGAATGCGGTACCGTGAAATGGCACAATATAGCCAGGGAGAAGCACATCTCTAACCCCCAGAAAGTGAATCTGTCACTTAAACTTGCAGAACTTGAAATCAACCTGTGCTGCCTCTCAATAAGTTCTAAATCCCCAATCTTTCATCTTCCCTGTTAGTTCTGTCCAGCAAATGGTGTGTGGTGCCAGGTCAGGGGAAGCCGGTCCAAACTGCTTGGGATTTGATTTATGTTCTACAGCAGCTGACCTACACAAATCACTGGGAAAGCAACGTGGTTCTGTGGCCTCTGGTTGAAAAATGGGATATTCACTGCTTATTCATTCTTGCATTACATCTTCAAAAAGAAATATTCATGCAGTTCAAACTCTGCTTAGTGAGTGAGGAAGCAACCCTTAAGCCTCATCTGAGCAAACAGCGGTAGGTGTTTGCTTTGTGTCCGTAATGCACCCTGACAAGGGAGGTCACTGGTAGGCAAAATAACATTAATATTGAATAAAAAGTGAAACTCTGGGACAAATTTGCAATGTTCTATTTTTATTTTGGAGACATCTGAGCTCACTGGGATTTTCTGAATGTCTCTCGCCAAAGCTGCATACTAAGTACCTGGAAAGCAAGTGCCACAGCACGGCAGGGATCTGGCTACTCCTTGTGCGCTGAGCGGAGATTTTTTCATTTCATCCATCATTCACAGCCTGCTGCAGTGCTTCCAGAACTCACTGAACGTATCTAACACAGGGTGGAAAGAGACTGTTTGCAACATGCTCTGCTGTCACTCCGCCTCTGAACTGAATGCTGTCAGTCTGCTTGTAATTGCTGTTTGTAGTAGCATCATTAATCCTACAGAACGTTGTGTGACTCTTTACAGTGCTCCTTAGGATCTGCAGAGTTTTCAGAAGTCATGAACTGGAGCTCTATAAATCACAAGACCGACTTAACAATCAGACTCAAGAGTTTTGCTTTTTTGTTTCTTGCAACAGTAGGTCACAGCCAATTTTAAATTTCCACCCATACGTACATCATTAGAACTGCACTTCAGAAATAAAACCCTGCTTCTCTGTATCCCACAGTATATTGCATAGTGTCCACACTGATGCATTAATGGATCTTTGGCTTTCCAGATCATCCCCTTCTCACCATCTGCGCAGCAGAGGACGTACAGAGTAGCAGTAGAAAAGTGGAGCTGGGAGTTGCTGGCGTAGTACCGGCTGACCAGCCCCGGGGGCTAGTGATGGATGAGCTATTCTCTCCATACCCTTCCCAACTCAATATCCATTGTGCTATAATTTGAGAAGCTAGAGGTTTTAAAAAGAGTAAGACTCCTGGTAAAATCCAGAGAGATGAACTTGACAGTGTACATCATCTTTTCTTTCCATATTTCCATTAATTACAGCTGATGTAAATTCCACAATCAGATTATTAAAATGGCTTTCATTTGTCTGCTTCGTAAGTACACTTCTGGTCTTTGCTGTTAGCGTGTGTGCATGGAGAGATATAATTGTCTGTAGCCCTCTGAATTACCAAAGCTTTTGTGATTTCTATCAGTAGGCAGGTCCTCAAATGTTTATGGTACTTATGGATCAGGTCCTTGCATGTTTATGGTACTTGAGGAATCGTGAAACATGTAGGTATGGCTGGCAATTTCCGACCTTTGAGTCAGCTGAATTTGGGTGACTTGACATTTGTTTTGCTGGTGAGGCAGACTATAGGCAGTACCGAGCTGAGCTGCTGGCATCATAGGGCTTGGCTCTGGGACTTGGCTTTGGGCTTGAAACCATTCTGAGTCAGACGTGCGGGGTTTCCAACGTAGCTGTTACATCCATGAGGGGCACGTAGAGCAAACAGAAGAAATCTGCTGGTCAGTGGCCTAAAGGAGAAAGGCGTGCTCATGCTCAAGCGGGGTGAGCTGGCACGTGGAGCTGGTTGGGTTCATTGGTTTGGATGTTCGTATTTGTTGTTCGAGCCTGATGAACGCTGTTGGCATTGTGAAGCTTTTCACTGCAACAGACTGAAGGCCTGCTACCCCTTCACCTTACTGTCCCCGTGATATTCAGGCTGTTCACCTCAGCCTGCGTCTGGCCTGATTTTCAGAGCTCCTGCTTCACCAAGTGTTTCTCTGTCACGCTGCAAGAGGGCAGAAGGAGCTCACCCAAGCGAGCTTCTCTTTTGGTCGTCTTTGGACATGGCCTTTTTCCTGCTTTCCTTGCCACTTCCTGAGAAGGCACCGGGTTGTAGGCACTGCTCGGCCCTGACCAAGTGCCACCTCACTGCAGTCACCAGGTGCACACAGGTCGCCTTTTATCTGCTGTAAAGTAGATCGAGTTGGTGCTACAGACAACAAGGTAATTATCTTCTCATCCCAGGGCTTCCAAAGAGTCACTTCAAAGGCCAGGCTCGGGTGCAATCTTGCAGCCATGGCAGGTGCTTACAACTGAGTTAACTTACAGCTGAGAGAACTCTACTGGTTTCTGTAGTCAGCTCTGTCAGCAGGTGCCCAGCATTTGGATCATCTAAATCACTGACAGAGGATGAATGGCAATTTATTTGGTGGTTAACTTTAGGAGAGAATCCAGAAATGGAGATTTATTGGGGTGGGAGGGGAAAAACAAGGACTACAATCTTTCTGCTTGAGCACAAATCTCTGTCCTTCACCAAATCTCTTCTTGGGGAAGAGAGTGATTGGCAACTCTAAAAAGATAACTTTGTGGCACCTGCCTCTCTTTGTTAGAGCTATCCTTCTTTGTTTGAGTCTGACTAACTCCTTGTGCTACGTCGAGGTGGGTTTTCAAAGTTGTCACGCCTTGCAGATTGTGCGCTCTCCTGCAAGTACACAAAGCTGCAGGTGCCCTTTGCGGCACGTGCAGCGCGAGGTTAGTTAATTCAGGAGGAATTTTATGGCAACTTCATTTCTCTGCTCGCGGTTCCCGTGCCTCGTGGGATGGAAGTCAAACTTAAAGAACCACTTTCCAAAAAAGAAAGCAAACAATGATTTAGCAAATCCGTACCCCGCAATTCAGCATTCAGGCTTTGGACAATGGCAGCATTATGTCACTGTCTTACCAGTGAATGTTTGCCTCTAAATTTGTACGTTCTGAGGATAGGAAGTGAAGCAGCTTTTTCTGATAAAAGAAAGGCTGGTTGTCTTTGATATCACAGATAATGCACGGATAGTTACTTTTTAATTGCTTTATTGCCAGAAGTTTTCAATGAAGCCATAAAAGAGGAAAAAAATGATCAGCCTAATTGCCTCAAGATGGATATGTAATGCATAAATCTCTTGTTTAATGGGTCTAGTAATAGACCACCTGTTTCGGTTGCCTTTTCCCATTCAGAATATGAATGAATGCTTCTCTCAGATGTTCACAAAGAGAAAAGACAATTGCACCATCAAAAACCCTGTGATTTTTCTTTTACTTTCTTCTTTGAGGTTTATTCGTTCTTGTTCTGTGTATCAGCCGATCTCAGTACATTTCATTTCAGGAAAGCAAAACCGTTTGGGATGATGCATGAAGTGCCATGTATTTCTGTTGTCCAGTGGTGTTTGAAAGTGAGATGAGAGGAGCTACAACAAAAAAAGACACGTGCATGTTAATAAGTGTTGACCAGGTCCCAGAGTATGATGCGGTCCCTGGTCTGGATTTTTTTTCTTAATCTCTGTGGCTTGCTGCATTTTCTGATATCACTGCTTTTCCTTGGGAAAACAGATTTGGGGGCCTCTTTACAAAGCTCAGCCCCACAGCGGTAAACATTTGAGACTCAAGGGCTGCTTGTATCTGGAGACTTCACAAGCCCCAGCTCAAGGTGAGTGAATCGAGCAGTCTAGCAGGCATTAAAATAGCAGCAAACAAGGAGGGTGGAAAGGGAACAGATGAGCACTTATTTAGCAAAAATCAAGAAGTCAAGAACAAAATCAATCAAACCACCAAAGGACGTAAGCGCTCTTTTTAAGTGTCTTCACACACCCATGCGAGGAACCTGGGTAAGAGGCAGCAAGAAAGGGAACGCTAATTTACGGGCATGAAGTCAGCCTAGTCAACAGAACGGAGGTCTGGTGGGAATGACACGCACGATGGGAACATTAAAATCCACGTTTATAACCTGTTTAAGAGCAGGTGAGGGGAAGAGGAGCAGCCCGTCAGAAGTGTTTGTTGCTTCTCAGAACCTGGAAGCAGTTTCTGAAGGCTGCCTCTGTACGGAGCAGTGCCAGTGCTGCCGGAGGACGGGACGGGGAAGGTGTCCCCACAGACCCTGCTTTTGCAGTGGGGAGCGGGATGACCCCTTGCAAAGTCTTCCACTGTGAGCTGGGGGAGCTGTTCCACTGTGAATTTCATTCTTCTCACAGCGAGCTGGAAATCATGCTTTGCCAGCAATAAAACACCCCCCGAGTACTACATCCTTAGCAGGGGATTTGTGTCAGCTTCATCCTGACAGGCAAAGAGGGATAGGCCAGAGAAGTAAATGCCAGTTGAGTTTAAATAGACAGAGAAGGCCTGTGATTTGGTAATCTTGTTTCCACATGTGTATAAAGCCCAGACTGGTGAAAAAGCCTTGTAAGCATGAGAAATACTGTATGATACTGGCTTTATTTGTTACTGATGCTGTCATAACATCGTGGTACAATATGTCGTGGTCTCTGCTGCCGTACCCAGCCCTTCTCTCCCTGCTCTGCCTCCATGCCCGTTTCCTTCTCTGGGACCAGGGTGAATTCTCCAACCCTCTTCTGTCAGTGCAGAGGAGAAAACTCTGCCCTGTGCTCCCTGCTCTCCTCGCTGTGCTCCCTGCTCTCCTCGCTGTGCTCCTTCCTCTCTGTTCTGGCCCTCTGCACTTTGAGGAAGCTGAATGTCTGGTGAGCAATGAGGGGAGACCCGTAAGAAAGGCTAAAGAAACAGGGAGGAGTAAAAAGCCTTGGAGCCCTGTCTTCAGGCTTCAACACCGTGCCAAACAGCTTAGACTGTGAATTGCATAGAGAGGGAATTGAAATTTGTTGATGGAGGGCTCTTGTATCCATTAAGCTGAAGTGTATAACAAGATCTGATTACGGCATGTTGATGCCAGATGAGTGTACACTAGGCTTAAAGCCCATGCTTTTACCAGGGAAGGTAATACAGAAGCCCAACAGTTCGTCATCCTGTGGCTCTCCCATCAGTGTTGATTCTTAAATCAAGAACTGGGCTTTGCCCTGTTTGAGAGCCGCTGCAGGCAGATCTCAGCCCACGGCTGGTGATGAGGAGCTCAGATGGGAGATCACGGGGCCCTTCTGCTGCTGCTTCCTGCACAGAAGTGGTAAGGTCTTGAGCCTGTAGTATGTAAGTGACCTGATCTTCAGAATCCTCAGTTTGGAGCATCCATGGCCCCTTTAAAGTCAACAGGATCTGCGAGAGCTCAGCCCCTTTGGCTGCTGGGACTCATACCTGCAGTGAAATTCCCGCTCTGAAATTGTTACTTGTGCTGGAATGCCCCATCATTTACAAGTACGCTCTGCTTACGTGAACAGTACGTGAGAGAAGATAACTTCATTCCGTCTAAAAGTTCCTGTTTTCCTTAGCTGGTCAAACCAAAGTATGTTGGAGGTGCAGGCCCCAGAGGCCGAGTAATTGTCTTACTCTGAACAAACCAGGGCCCATTCACCATGGGCTTCAGCCCTAAAACACTCCTAGGCTTCCAGTTCTGTTTGCTGCAAGCTCTCTCGTAGTAGATGGAAATCTGAGATGCACCTGTGTGGAATAGCTAATAAATATTATTTTAATGAACAGTTATACCAACACACGCCTTGGTATACATCTATGCTAACATAGAGGTGTCTTCTGCTCCAAGGTACTTTCTTGTTCTGAGCATTGACTGTCTGGGCCTGTACGTGAAGATTTTGAGGTATAGTTTTAATAACCTCTTTTGATGGTCTGAGTTTACACAAAACAAATATCAGATTATGCCTGCTTTTTATGTGCCAACTCTATTTCTATTTTTATTTCTCTATAAATAAAGGGCCAAGCTCTACTTACATATGCCTAAATGCTTGCAAAGAGGGATTTGATTCCAGAAGTTGTTGTTGTAATGCGGTTAGGTCTGATTTTCTGCTAGCAAATTCCATTTTTAATCATTCTAATGTAGGAAAGGAAAATAGATTGTGAAAGTTAGCTGCTTCTACTGTTCGGAATAACCAGCTTTTTTTTCCTCTTAGTTCTCTATTTTATGAAGGAAGGAGTCTAAAAATTTGTTGGAGCTCTTTTCAAAGAAATAGAGGTGCACGGTGTGTTCTGCCTCTTACAGAAAAGAAGTAATATATAAATCCTGTGGTTTGCCTAGGAGCGTATAAAGCCTTATCCTGTTTAGTAAATCTGGTCTGTGTTACCTGAAAGATGAGTTCATAAATAGCTGTACCAGGACTGGATGCGTTCACCGCATCTGCAGGCTTTACTGTAGCCTATGACTTCAGGTGCTGAGATACCCTGATAAAATCAAAGCATGCTCAGAGATTTTTACCTGCTTTCTTCTCATTTAGTTCCTTAACTTTTGGTTGTCTTATTTTAGGTTATGGCTTTTTTTAACGTACAGTAACATAACTGTTTTCCCTGCCTCTGGAGGAGTTATGCTTTTCACTCATTTTTCAGAACTAAAGAGCCAAAGTCTTCAAAGGTATGGCAAACTCCCTGGGAAATCATTAAATCTGGACCTGGTATTTTATCCAAGGCTGTTAATGATTCAATTTAATCGGCTTCTACCAATTCCCAACATTCTCATCCTCTGGATAAAGTGATGCAAACTTCAGCAAAGCCATTGCCTTATTCAAACAACTTGTCCCTTTGCCTGCAATGTGCCGTCACTGGGTGTTCAGACAAAAGGGATAATTCATTATGAGCAAGTTCTCATTTATAGGGTTATTAAATTAGAACAATTATGCTGTTATATAGACCCAGAACATCCTACATCCGTTGCTGTCACGGCCATGTATTGTATGATTTAATGGAGTTCTCCCAGCCCAAGAAAGGAAGAATCAGTGGTGAGGAATTACAGCCCGATAATTATGTACAATCAAATGTTTAACAGTCTTCAAGAAGGATTTCATGTGAACGTAACCTGCAGCTCCAACCATAAAGACAAAGGCTAGTCAGCCACACGTGTGTTCTTCAGGGACCTTCATACCTATGGTTCTGCTTACTTCTTTTAGGGCCCATCTCTTTTTGTCTGTATTAATTATTGGCATTCCCCTGGGCAATAAATAGGCTTTGATGTGCATGAAGAATTGCTAGTGATAAGTGTTAAAAAATCTAAATGTCTCAAAATCATAAGGTTTAAAAAAAATATGAAAACGATGGATGGGGGGATTTTACATAGACTTTACGATTTTTTTTGCACAAGGTCTCTTTGGTATAATTCACCTATTCTAAGATGAATGGCCTCCGAAAGGTAGTGAAACGAGGTTGTTCTAAGAGCAGGGCAGGAAGGAGGAGGGAGGTATCAGGAGATGGACTATGAACAGGAGCTGGAGGGAAGGAAGGAAAAAGCCATTTGGGGGAAAAATGGCAGAATGACAGGAAGAGAGAAGTAGTTATCCATCAGTGAGAAGAAAAGCAAAATGAAAAGGTCTTGTTGGAGAGGAGAGATGCTTGAGGTTTTTTTGTTGTTTGGCTTTTTTAAATAGAGTTAAGAACCATCTTTACATAGCATCCAGTCTCAAGAGAGCTGTCCTAAAAAAGAGGAGATAGATAAACAGGATACTTCACTTCTCCTGGCAGTTTACCCAGATGTATATGTTTCATTAAGGTCTGAATAATTTTCCACAACTACATTTGAACGCTGGCATCCATGCTTGACACTCCCCAAAACCTGGCAGGATTGCTTTGAAACTCACAGCAGACCCTGACTCTTTTTGTATTAATATCTCTTGGCAAATACGTGTGACTGTTTAAATCAGAGCATCGTGGGTGTGTGCAGAGGGGTGAGCCCACACGTGTGCATCTTGAGGAACGCACAGAGCTGTGCCACAAACAGGGCAGCGAGAGTGTGCGTGGCTGTTCTGCACCTCTCTCCGTAACGAGCATGGATTCTCTCTCCGGTTCTTCGCCTTGAATCATGCAGTATTGTAGTTATCGTTGATTATTGCCTGTGAAGTTGAGCATATGGTCCTGAAGGGTTCTAAATGATTTTGTTTTCTATTTTATTGTTACCCACCTGATGCGTACAACCAGGCAGCATAAGGCACTTCGTTCCTTTCCCCAGTCCCTTGTGCACAATATTAAAACAATTCAAAGCAGTGCATATTTCAGCTGTCCTTTAGAGATGAGTTATTGCTGTTTCTTCTTCATGCAGAGGCTTGGAAACAGATTTCTGCATAAATATGGTATTTTGCTTGCAAGTAAGGTTTTAAAACCACAGTTAGATGAGATTTAAATCTAAATTATTCTCCATTTGTTTAAATCTGAGATGAATCTTTAATTAGGATATCAACAGTAAATCTGAAGCAAGGGAGGGAGATGCTCTGCAACTGTTAACTATTTCAGAAGCATCTCTCACACAGGATTAGTCATGATTCAGAGTGAGAAGCACCTTACTGAGTGGAGGCGCCCTCAACCCTGAAAACGTTTTTGTCTAAGAGTTCATGCCATGCTCAGAGCTGCGTCCTCACCTTTTCGTTTACGCTGAGAATTCAATGTTAAAGGTGAGAG
Organism: Heteronetta atricapilla; assembly: GCA_011075105.1. Taxonomy (NCBI): domain Eukaryota; kingdom Metazoa; phylum Chordata; class Aves; order Anseriformes; family Anatidae; genus Heteronetta; species Heteronetta atricapilla. The sequence continues at coordinate 13,822,992 of CM021734.1, read as the reverse complement.
ATGCGGCTCCAGAGCAGTCGAGGATAAAGCTGCTACTAATGGAAATGACATTTTACTCTGCTGTCCACGTGTAACTGAGGACAGCTGAGCAACTGAACGCTGCTTTTGGGCAGATAGTAAGTCACGATACCTGGAGAGATCGTGCCTGATCACTGTCTCACACACATATTCCTGTAAGTGCTCTGTCCTGGAAAGTTTCACACCCACACACTGCATTTCCACAGTGAGGCAGCCTACCTGTCCTGTACCTTTTTCCTTTCTCTCTAGTCAAATGCAGGTGGTGGTGAAGGAAACTGAACAGGTAAATCACAAAAAGTAACATCTTCTGTCCCTCTGCCCTCACAGGGAAAGTCACTGCAAAGGCATTTCGTTCTTGGGTACGGCACTGTGTTACCTGCATCTTTTCCTCACTATAATCTCTTTTTCTGTGTCACTTACTAAAAATCCTGACTTTGAAGCAGCTGTATAAATTTCTTTAAACATCTCCTGACTCAATAAAAAAAAAGGGAGGAAGAGATTAAACTGAACGCTCAAGCTTCGCTGCAGCGTCTTGCTTACAAAAGTGTTCAGATAAACCATGAAATAAATCTTACCGTCCTGTCAGGTCATTTCAATAGCTGCGATATTATTTACAGTCTCATCTGTATAATCCTTGCTCCCAAGTAATGGGAAAGTTCCTCTTCCCCCCAGCCAGCGTGTGTGATCTTCAGAAGCGCAAAGTGCAAGTCTGTTACTTCACTTCAGGTAACAGACGCAGGGGTGGTGCAGGAGCGCGTGGTTTCCCTCAGATGACGATAATGTGCAATGGGATGAGAGGTTCTGGAGATGATTCGCCTCACTTCGTTTGTGGAGTAACAAAGCTGGAAGTGGGCTGCTGCTGCGTGAGTGTTTCTGGAAGAGGATCCTTAAACTGCCTTTGTGAAGGTGACTGCACGGGGAGGGGAGGTCCGGCTCCTGCTCTGCTCGGAGCTGTGAGGTTTCAGAAGGCCAGGGAAGAGATATTTCTTTGGTTGATCTTTGCTTTCTGGGTGGCTTATTTGAGAGGGGAGAGGTGATTCCAGAGCAGCTGATGGTCCAGAGGAGAGCCTTCAGGAAAGGAGCAGAAGAGACCCCAAAGTCTGCTCTGCTCATTTGAGCCCTTCCATGGTGGTGCCTGCTAGCCCGGACTGGGGCTTTAACCGGGCTATGGCTTTGTTTCCCCCAGAATAGAAAGAAGAGGCCTCTTTGGTGTGTTATTCTTTGGGCATGAACACTTGTAAGGATGCACACAGCAAATATGACCGAGAACCCTGCTCCTCCCATGGGCTCCCTCTCCGCAAGGCGCAGACGCAGAGCTGGGCAAGGACAACTCTCGGCTGTAAAGACAAGGGTTTTTAAAAGCGAATGCCTTGCTATAAAGATCCCCGTGGGAAACTATTGGCACATGATTTGAGCCAAAGCACATCAGTATGCCGAAGGAAAAGAGGAGAATTTGCAAAGATAATCGCACTCTGCTCTCAGTGGCCTCTCCTTGCGAGCGTGCTTTGAACAGCTCCTGGCGGCAAGAAGTGACTTTGGCTTTATCGTACTGAAGGGCTCTGCTTGTGAGACGTGGATGTAGAGAACTGGACTATTAGTCCTTAAATGAGGGGGACTGAATATATTACCTGTACTCCTAAAACTGGATTTCTGTTTTTTTAATCCCCCATCACATAACTTGGCATCACTGAATTTAATACTACAGCACCACGAGGAAAATAGTTCTCCTTGGAAATAAGGCTTTGCTACAGGTAATGGCTGGGAAAATAAATATGTACTCGTCTTCCTCTGGCCTAGTGAGCCTGGTGCTTACTGCAGATACTCTCCTCCATTGTTCTAGGCTGCTGCACAAAAGGCTGCTTTTGTTTTAAAATGTAGGAGCCTTTGCTGCAAATACTTTGAAAATCAGATTTCATCACATCTGTTTCGTACGGCTTAGAATTCTGTCAGGCAGCTTTTCTGCAGGTGTTTGCTGATCTTTTGCCTTAGAGTCGCTTGTCCCAGTTTGATTCTGTCTGAAGATTTTCCAGTTTGATGCCATCCCATACATTGTGCGGCTGTCATAGCTCTGAGTGGCTACGATGCCGTGGTGCCTAACCCTGTTACGCTCCATAAAGGCAGGAGCTAGAATCCCTCGGTATCATCTTCACCACTGACTCTTTCCTAAACCCTTTACATTTGTCACGTATATTGCATTCTGACAGATGAAAGAGATATCCCCTACCATCAGCATCTGGGGTGAACTGCATTTCTAAGTTATTTTTCTGAACAATAATGGGGAGGAAGCATTGAGCATGCAGAGTTTTGCTTCTGTTTGCTGGGTCTGACAACACCCAGACTTATTAGGTTGTCTCAGGTTTTAGTTATTACTCTAATTCACGTTCCCTTTAATGGTGTAGCTGCTTACTTTTGCCATGTCATAAACAAGATCTGTCACTGTTAATGTGGTAGGATCCAACAGCATTACGTTTACAAAGATGAGGTACACACCAAAACACTGCAGCTGGGTTCAGGAGGCGGGTGGGCGCAGCACCTGGGGCTGCATGGAAGGGCCTGCTAATCCCTAGCAGCTTCTGGTGCCCCCAGGTGCCTCTCCTGCTCAGATGTGACATGTTTCTCACCGGGCACCTCTCTACTTCTGCAAGTCAGGCTGCTTGCTGAAGAAATGACAGCTACTTTGACATCAGCAGGGCTATTTGCAACCCTCAGGTTAGTGCGACGTGAGGCGGAATGAATCCTATAAATAAAAAGCTCTTCCGTTATTTCAAATCCGAGTGGAAACTTTGACTTTTCCCAGCTGCTACCCCTCATTTAATTTCTTCTCCCATTTACTTCACAGTGGCTGTTAATTACATAGTTCCCGTTCTCTTCCCTGGCATCTATTTTCCAGTGTTTTGCATGAAAGTGGTAAATAATACGGTGTGTGTGTCTCCTTGGAGATTTGGCACTTCAGAGGGCAGAGTTGAAAAGGGATTTGGTGATCATCCATATTGTTTTAAATAGTTTATGACATTGGTAAAAACAGTTGTTAAGCTGTCATGGAAAATCGCTGCAAGTTTCATGCAAGTGTGGGATTTCTGATAGTCCTCTGCAAACTCCTCAGAGTTGTTTGAAGGGAGGGAGCAATTGTCTCATGGCTCGGATTATTTTCTTTTCTGTGCTAAATACACGTAAAGGAGTGGCATCGGTGGTGTCAGAGGCGGTGAGATGAGGCCACTGGAAAAAACAAGCTTCTGTTTGTCGGCTGCAGAACGCCTGCAGCTCTGCAGTCAGTGCAGGGTGCTGGCTTCCTTCGCTCAGACACAGTTTTTATGCCCATAAGCAGATGGGGAAACTCTGGACCTACCTTCATAGCGCTTCATCTGACTTAGGACATAACCGCTGTGCCCTCGCTGCCGAGGACGGTGCGGCAGAGCTGAGAGCCCTGCCAGGGGCCTGTGCTCTGACCTCGCCGTGGTGCAGCCTGATCCCCAGATGAAGCAATTCCTTGGGGGAAGCGATGATGTCTTTCTCAAACTGTCTTTGCATCATCCGCAAAGTCTGACAAAGAGCACTTGGAAAGGGCACAAAAAGACTCTATGAATTTAGAAGCACGGCCAACTCATGGGATAATTATTCCTGTGTCTTAGCTGCCATATTTTGTTAGCCCAGAGGAACAAAGGAAGCTGACGAACGCTGAATGACTTTCAAAGAACCGACTGTATCAGCCATTAGCTCCTGACGGCATCGGTGTTCCGGCGAGCTGACGTGACAAGTAACAAAAAGTTTTGGCTGTAATGAGAAGAGACAAAGGCAAACTACTGATGTGTCACTTTGATCTCTTTTTAACAAGGTGCAAAATGCTCGCAGATTTGACATGGCGTATCTTTAAGTATGTATGGTACTGTGAAATTTATGGAAGTCATCAGGACCGGGAGCCGAGAAAGCTGGAGATTCGTGCCATTTAATCCCGAAAGGGATTTTGATGTTTTAAGTATTTGAGAGCTACGTTCAAATGGAGAGAGGCTAAATCCTGATCCTCCTTGTAATGAGGTGCTGGGAGAAGGGCAGGCTGCCTGCACGCTGTGCCGCGCCACTGCCCCTGAGCAAAGCCTGCGAGGTAAAGGAATCACACAGCCTACCCGAGAACTGCTCAAAACCATAAACATTCTCCTAAATATCTGGTTTTGTGTGGCTACAAGAAACTTCTCTTTAAATAGCCAGCACGTATGGTGCTCCTCTAGCCTCCATGAGCCAACCTCATAAATATTGCCTGATCTTGTGAAACTGTGGCCATGTCCACCACATTCAAATGCAGGTTCAAGATGATTAGAAATATTTATACACTACAGAAAAACGGCATCGTTTTACATTCTTTACATTCTTTACATTCCTTGTGCTAAAGTAGATTTTTCTTCAACATGGAAGCGGTAATCTCTGAGGTATTTATTATTTCCAAAGAATTAACGATCGTTTCGTCAGCTAACAGCCCAAGGCAAAGCAAAAGGGTTTCACGTTGTGCCAAGTGGTAGCTTCTTGTAGGAATGACTGCTCTCAAAGAATTAGTTATGCAAAAGGCTTTCACGATACGCCAGTCAGCTAAATGGTTTACAGCACTAATAGTCTGCTTGTTTTTCAGATCGTTTACCCTAGTGCTTCAGATGCAAGTTAGATTTACAAATCCAATCTGTGCTTATGGATGAACTGATAATTATCCGGCCAGTAAGTATGTGAGCTTACTCTCAATCCAAAAAAAAAAGAGTTCTATGGTTGATGCTGGAAGTGTGCCTGAGAACTGAGCCCTGTAGATAAATCAAACCTCGGGGTAGATTTCTGGAAAGTTGATCTAATTCAGGGGCCACTGAAATCAGTATTTCTGCTTCCATGCAGAACAGTGGAAGTTCCTCTTCTGTTTCTCATGTGGGCAGTGCCAGGACAGTTAGAGTGGTGTGCTTTATTCTGACTGAACTTGAAAAGCTAAATCCCACGCTCCAGAGGCACGTTATTTCCATATATTGCAGCATCCCTGGCAATGCTACAGCTGAAGAATATCTGCAGGCCTTGAAAATTTAAGACAAAGACACTGCTCAGGAACACCGAGGCTGCCTGATACAGAGCCCTGAATTCTACTTGCAGAGCACTAACCCAGTTGGCGTTCATGAGTGCAGAGTTACATCGCTTACATCTTCCCTTACCTGAAGGCAGCAAATGGCACATAGCCTGTGCTGCCGGGGGGCAGTCCAAAACATGGCATGCCCACCTCAGTCCTATTGCTTGGTGTACGTTAAAACCCAATTCTGTACGACTCACAGGGTGCAGGTTCAAATCTCGTTAGCAGAAATGACAATCACTTCACTACATTTCCCTCTGGTTTTGTTTTTTTTTTTTTTTTTTTTTTTCCTCCTGGTATCTACAACTGTGGTACGGAGAACTGATGTTAACAAGGCACTTCCACTGACAGTGGAGAAGGCGTAGCTTCGTTGTTGTCTGACTGGTTGATGAACAACAAGGTTTGTTGTTGTCTGACTTAAATCCCCATTTGGCATTAGCAGACCTAGACAAACTCATTCCCTTAAATTTGGTGAACTTCTTTGTGACCTCTGAGGGCAGCTCGGGCGGTTTTACGGAGCATGGTTTGTTTACTTGGTCTCGGCCCTGGGAAGCAGAGTGTGTCCTGGCGCGTTCAACAGAGCAAGGACTGCCCGGCATGAACTAACGACGTGATGAGTATCCCCCCACCTCACCCCCCTGCCCCTGAGCAGGAACAAGTACTGGGCTTTCGTCTTTCAGATGACAGCATGAAATCTGACACTTGCTAGTTCTTTCTGACTATGTTTGCCGTATGCTCTGTGGGTGTTCACCCTCACTACGTGGTGCTAACCACTGGTAGTAGACTTGCTGCAGCGTTAGCAGCTCGCGTATCGTTTTCGTACGAAGGTTCTTGGACACGTGCCACTATAAGACACTGTTTTCATTTGCCTTCATTTAATTTGGGTAAAATTTAACCTTTGAACTCAAATTTTTCATTCTGGGGGATGTGCCCTGGGCAAATAATTAATTTAAATCAAAGTGACTCAGATGTGGGAGCAAAGTAAAAGAAAATAATTGTTTGACTATTGCTTCGCAAAGAGAAGCTTGCTAGTTTGGAGATGGAAGTTAACATGGACTTCAGGGACGTACCATTTGGCATCCCCTAGAAAATCTGCCCAATTTGACCGAGGCATAAGCTTTCACAGGGCAGATGAACATCTGGACTCTCACAGGCTTCACGTTGTCTCAGTCTTTGGGGCTTGCCTACGTGGACAAACGCAGGTGGATCCAACCCCTCTGATCCCGCCGGGCAGCCAGAAGAGACCTGTAGGAGAGAGCAGGTTTGAAGCTCTGGCTTTGCAGAACAGAACGTTTCAACCTAGCATCTGAACTACAAAGGGGATTAAAAACCAGTTCTGGCTGTGATTCATCGCACTGGTGGATCTGTTGTCTGGAGCCCAGGTAGTTCTTGCAAAGACTTGCTGCTCCCAGATAGGGACCACCTTGGGAATGCTGCCTTCCTTGCCAGTATGAGGCTGCTGGATCTCCCTAGCCTCTGGGATGTTTCTGTGGAACTCAAAGTACGTGGAGGGTTCCCACTGGGCATGCAAAGAAAATTCTTGTGATGAGGAAACGAGCTTGTCTTCATAAAGGGAGAGAGAAATCATTTTTAAAATAGCCTTAAAGTGGAAATGGGACAGAAGCCAAAAACTGTTTAAAAGCTGGATTGAGGGTGAACAGCCTTGTACGTAGTTGAATAAATTCCACAGCTACACAGCAGCTGTTAATCCTGAGCTGGATTACGTGTCTTTTCAGAAGCACTCAGGTTGTGGCCGCTGCTCAGGGTTGCGTTGTGAGCCTGGCGCCTCTCCACTGCGGGGATCGCAGCAGCACAGGCTGGGCTGGCTTAGAAACATCTCCCAGAGAGGGAAGGAGGCTGTCTGACAGGTCCATTTTCCCTTCCTGGTGAACACTGATCGTTATTGTGGATCAGAGTTGCCCATAAATTTCAGGATGATATTTGCTATGCGTTTGCAATTCCTCCAGTTGTGGAGAAATGAGTCCCACAACAGGCACAATAGGATTCGGTGCTCTGTGTTTGAAGCTGTTCCCGTTATTGCTACGGCAGGAGCTGATGTCTTCATCGTGCAATTAATCGCAGATATTTCCTGCGTACAAATGCATCATGCAATTTAAATATCCAAGACTTCAATTGGAATCGGTGAAATTTTAAATGGCATTAGTCTTTCCTGGGAGCTTACCTTTTAAATATTAGTTGTATCGCACGTCAGCAATTCATTGCTCATCTTTTCATTGTTTCCCAGGCAGGTAATGATCACCTTCGGCTTTTGTCTTTCTAGAATGGGTGTTTTTCCTTTGAATGAAGATGAGGTGTCTTGGAAAGAGGGTTTATTATTGCAAGAAACCGTTATGCATTGATACAGAGAGCTGTGCCTCGTTGTTGAAGGGAATAACAACAACAGCATGAAGCGTGGCAGCAAACAGAAGTGGAATTAAAAAAGAAAATAGCTGTTGACATCCAGGAACTGATTCAGCTCATGTATCAGTAGTTAGCAATAGTACGCTACTCGGCAGGAATTGGCTTCAGCTAATGATAGCAAAAGGAACGACAGGACTTGTGGAGTGGAAAAAAACCAAGCAGGCTGTTATCGGGGGAGCTCACAGGCTGGGAGGGATGGGATTTTCAGCACAAATCCCATCGCTGTAGAAGTGGATAGCCCCAGTTTTTCAATGGAAGCCAGAGTCTTCAGACTGCACAGGTGCTTTTTTGAAAATCTGGTAAGACATCCACCTAGGACACAATGGCATCTTTCCTGCCAAGTGTATCACGTTGGTCTCTGTGACCCTGGTGCGACTTAGGTGGGACTTTTTCCCCCCAGATAAGGAGACCCCTTTTTCATTTTGCGTGTTGCAATGTAATAATATGAAGAAAGGTCTTAGCAGTTCTTAAAAATTGTTCCATGTTCTTAGGCGAATAATACAAAAGCCCTCTGTATGCTACTGCCTTGCACAGAGTAGGCACCCCCTGCCCCACGCACCCCAAATTTTTGAGGGTCAGGGCCATTTTTTGCTACAAATAATCCCTGTGGAAGAGAGTTACAGTTTCATTCTGGTAGTAAGTTGGTTGGTTTTGATGTAGGTGTTGAAAAATGTGGATCAAACCTTTTCTTTTACTTCTCATTGCACATCTTCTAGCGGTACCTAAGAGATCTAACTATGATCTTTGTGCATGTGAACCTAGACTTGTATAGTGCTGACATCTCCTGTTGCCTGATCAGCTTCCAAAGAATAGCAACAATCATGGAAAATGGATTTAGGAAATCTTGCTTTAATTAAATCTGCTACGTGTCAAATTTTGTTAGAGCATTTTTACACTCTGGCTGTAAGTTTGGTCTTCTCTGTTATGGTAGAACTAACCATAACCTCGCAGAGAATGATACCTTCTCTTTCTTTGCTTAGCTCAGAGCTATTCACTCGGCACTTTCATTCTGCTCTTAATCAAACTAATTTGTTACTAAGATTCGTAAGCCTTCCCTTTGCAATCCGAGCACTGCTGTTCAGCCGTGGTCTCAGCCACAGTGTAAAACTCAGCAGAAAACCTGGTACAAAGCTGCTCCATAGCTGTGTGCACTGCCTCTGCCATGGGAAAGGCATCAGCCTTTCTGGGGGGAAGAAATGCGATTTGTATTTTTGGATAAAAAAAAGGATGATTGTGTATTAAAGCAGTATTCTTCATATGGAACTGCTCTGCAGCAGGTGGGACCCCTGAGCAGGACCATGACACACATGACTATTGCAGTGCTTCTGGCTTTCCCAGATCCCCCCTTGGGATCGGGATGTTGGATTGCAGGGTGTAGCATGGACATGTGGATGGGGGCAGAATCTGCTGTCCTCTCCATTTTATGGAAGAGAGGGAACATCGCGATACGAGGTAGGGTTAGGCTGTGCTCTGGTTTTCCTGAGCTCCTACACCCTGGAATAAGGCTTCCCCTGCTCTTGGTCTCGCTGGGTGATGCTGCCTCCTCTGGGCGGGAGGAAGCTGGCTTTGAAAGCTTGCATTTAAAAATAGGCTCTGGGCGGCTCTGACACTGGTGACACCTAGCTCCTGTGCCCCCAGGCACTAACGCTGTGCAATGGGCAAAAATAAATAAATAATCGGAGTCTCCGAGCTATAAATGTACCCGGCAAATAGATCAGAGTTCAGTGTCCTATAATAGCGAGCCTTTTCGCTGACTAGCAGAAAGGCAGTGACTCAGCCGGGCTGTGTGCACGCACTGAAATAGACTTTTCAAGTTTGGAGACAAAGGCCTTTACATCCATTTATAAAATTGCCTTTAAAACGCTTGTGAATGAGTTAATCACCCAGGCATCTGATTAGACATGAACGACTTCACTATTTTTTTATAGGATTAGGTCATCCCGAGAGAATTGTAAAATAAAATAGAATTCGATGTGTCATCCGAGGGTGACTAATAAATGAAACAGTGCACATAGGGAAACGGTGCAAGAAGGATTTTTTTTAAGCCGATTTCACAATTCTCTGTCCTTCACCTGCCCCACCAGAGCCTACTTTTGATGAAGTTGATGGGAAAGGCTGCTCTTTGCCGTCCTCCAGCGTGGTTTTGTGCCCGCTGTCATTGATTCCTGCTGCCAGTGACTCCAGTCCTGGCTTGATCACCCTTCCCCACCGCTCAGCCTCTGCACACCAGCTCCCCAAAGCACCCCATCCTCCTGCCACGTGGGGGCTTCACTTCAGCCATCATTGCCTAAATGTTTGTAACTTAACAAGCTTCTCCTGTAATAGGCTTTGCTTATAAGCTCAGAGAGCAAAGAGACGCAAAGGTCGTGTTTCTTCTGATGCCTGCTCCTGCAGCTTCAATTGTAAGTGGCACCTGGTCACTATCCGGCAGCTATCCGATGCAACCCTGGGAAAGGAAAAAGCATCTGAGGACAGCCGAGAATTAAAAAGAAATGTACAACTCACTTGATACTAGGGGGCACCAGTCTTTGACGTATCTTCCTCTTTGCATTCCTAAGCAGCTCGTTTTATAGCTGTCACCTCTACAGAATGAACACCATCTTTCCCAAGCACCCCTCTCTGGTGACGGCAGTTGTCCAGGGAGATTAGAACTACTCCGACTGGCACAATTGCTGATATGAAGAGGCTCTGAATGGCACGCTCTCCACTGCTGTAATAAAATGAAGAGGTGGAGTCCAAAATCTGTGGTAGCTGGTTCCTAATACAAGAAAAAGCTGCGCAGACTAAGTCAGGACAGCTCGAAGGTAGCAGAGCATCCTTCACCTAGTTAATACAGAACCAGAGGGGAAGGCAAAGGGCACCTCGCTGGTGGTTTTGGAAGGCCTTCAAATATCCAGCCAGCCTGATCCAGCGTCAGTTGTCCTTCTGGTTTGCATTTCGGGAACGACAGCATAGGCAATCCCAAGTGAGCATGCATTGACGTCCAAAGAGGAAAACATCATAAGATTATTTTACCAAATTCCATAAAAGCCCCACGCCCCCAAATTAACCATTTCACCTCACTTGGGACTGCCTGTGTGACCTTACTTCCCTCCCAGTTTGTGTGCTCATTCTGATGTATCCGGAGGGACTCCCTCCCCTTGGCTGGGCAAGCACTTCCCTGCCTGGGAAAAGTTGTTAGCCCGTGGCTGCCGCCTCTCCCTGAGCAGATTTTTAATGGAGCACTCTCGGCTGCTTGAAGGGAAAGGACTAACCGGGTGCCTGCTGTTCCGCTGCCTGTTGGGATGTATGAGCCACATGGTGCTTGGCAATGCACATCGGTGATTTAGACGTCTGGGGGAAAAAATCAATGGAACACCAAGTACTAATTCACTTACGTACTTGAACAAATACACCCTGGAGTCGTTCAGTATGCTGTGTTTTGTTGTGATGAATCTTAACGTTAGGCTGGCCCAAACCTTTGTAAGCATTAATAATAGCGCTGCATTAATATTGTGTAGTGATGTGCATGATCAGGTGTTTCTTAATTTAGATTCCCGTTAGAGTGATATAAACGAGCTCTCACCATGTGCCCGGTGGCACTCCCTAACTCTGGTTCGCCTACGTAGCGTGTCGCTGCCTGCAGTTAGGGGTTGGGGGACTTTGAGTTGTGATGCTGCCAAAATTGGACTCAAAAGCTTTGAGATGCACTGTAGTTAATGAATAAGGAGACTAAAGAGGAGAAGAGCCTAGATACTGGCTTGTTCTTGTTTTCCAACGTCTTCCCACTTTTTGGAAGTCAGGTTCTGACTGCACAAGCAGTGACTGACTTCTTATTCTTGCAAGAAATGTCAGAGTAATGGGTTCAGGTCTTAAACATTTGTTCTTCTGTCAAGAGCGCTTCCTCTGAAATCATTGCCCCAGAGAGAAGTATGAATAATCTTTTTTTTTTAAGAAACCTGTAGGTGGTGTAGAGCTGCTGAATCAGTAGAATAAGTAGTCCTAAGAAAGGGAAACAGTGGCAGCAGCTAGAAAGAAGAAATAAACTCTTATCTTATACAGACATTAACTGTGGTTTGCTATGCAGAAGGAGAGAGACTGGAAGGAGAAGTGTAGTGTTAAGTATACAAAAATCTTCTCCCTGGGGACAGAGATTGGAGGATATGTAGCATATTGCCAGAGTTTGAGGAAGAAATGAGTATTTCCTAATTTCTTGTTTGATTGAGAAGTTTTTGGGAGGAAAAAAAAAAAAGGAAGACTTTGGATGTAGGGTCTCTTCAAGAACTAGTTTGTTAACATCCTGCTGTTCCTGGGGAAAAAAGATCCTGTGCTGGGATGAGTGAGGTGAGGAAGCGACCTGAAGACAGATCGGGAGGGCTCGATCTCACCCTGATGAAGGCAGTCGAAATAAAACCTGTCACTGGTTTAGGTGGTGCAGGATTGCATCCCGTACCCAGAGCAGTCACTCTGTGAATTCTCCCCTCTCCTGGAAAGGAGCTCGAGCCCAATTTAAGCTGTTTATTCCATTGAGCCAGGGGATGCTTTGTCTGATGCCTTCATGTGCTCTGCACCAGAGCGTGCTGGAGAACCAAGGCTGCGGTGAGCTGCAGGCAGCAGCCAGGCAGCTGGGGTGCTCCCCTTCACACAGGATCCAGGAGCAGCAGCTGGGGTGCTGCTGTTCGGGGTCTTCTGCATGAATGTGGTGCCTGCAGAGGCCAGAGCCCTGGGTAACTCCGCTGTGTAATTAAAGAGGTGGTTTAAAAGTGTCTCGGTCCCCTAACGACAAGCCCTTTAATTGCTGAGTTCATTTCTCTGGGTGACCCATGAAGCACTCCGAGGTGGTACTTCACAAGGAGCCCAAACAGAGCAGGCTGCAGGGAAAAAACAACAGCTTGTAAAGTGCCACAGACAATAAAACCGTTATTTCAGAAGCAAAAAGGGGGTGGGAGTTGTGTGCGCGTTTGGAAACTAAACCGGTGAGGATTTAAATGTTCTAATAAAAACAAATAAAAAATAGCAGAACATTTAAAAGCAGCTTATTTCTACAATAACCTGAAAGGGTAAGCACAGGTTTACAAGCATAAATAAGAGCTGGGGTCACAAAATACGCTGAGACGTTCCAGCAGCACCATTAAATAGATGAAAGAGCAGCAGTCAATCTCAGCTATAGCTCTCCTTTTCTGCCTCTGAAGCCAATGAAATCATCCTGAAAGAGGAAACTCTTTAGGTCGGCTCCTTTTCAGCCCTTTGGGTGCTGGTTTGCCCCCCAGTTCCTGGAGGGGAAGGGTATCACCCCGGCATTGCTCGGGGCCGCTGGAAGCAGCGGTCATTTTGTAGCTCTGCGGGGACGCCTCTTGTTTTATGGACTCCCTCTGAGTTAGAGCCTGCGAAACAGCCCCAGTAAAATCCTTATGATGTTCTGGTAAGCCTGGCGGGGAAGCACTTGTCTTGATTGTCCTCTATTCCTGCGTCTAACCCCCCCATAACGCTGGGCGCTGCTGATTTCCAGTGGCCCGGCGCTCCCAGAGCTGGGAGGCTACAGGAGGGAGCTGGCAGAGCTAAGGGGGGGCAGGGAGCAGGCTGCTGGTGCTGTGTGTGCTGCGTTTGGCAGGCTGTTAGCTCTTCACCCTAACAGTAGAGGCAGTAAAACTTGGAATTTAAAGGCTCAGTTCAGCGATGGACTTCAGCGCAAGCTTTGCTTAGCATTTGAGCGTATGCTTGTATCCCGTGGTAGGCATCAAATCGAGGGCTTCTTTTCACTGCTGCCCGTGTGTCTGTGCTTTGCAAAATAGAGCTGGAGAGGTAACGTGGTGCTACAACGAGGCAGTGTCATGAGAGAGCAAACCCTCTGCGGTCCTGCTGTGGTGGCAGCCTCCCCGTGCACCCGCAGGTGGAAGGATTGCCTCCGGCGCCTGCTGCCCTGCCCCAGCCCACGTCTCGCTGAAATGCAAGCTGGAGAGTCGGCCTGGGACAAAGTCCTCCTTCACCCAGGGAAATGTGAGCACTCAGGAATTTTATGGCAAAACACGTGCTGTAGTAGTCCTGGGATAAGAAAGCACGCAGTACTGCCGCTCTTGCAGTGGCCTGGTTTATCAGCAGCTGATGCAGGCGTAGTAAGCAAAGAAAAATCGATGGTATGTTTGCAGTGTGTATTCTCCAAAGACATCCTCCAGCTGAAAGCTCGAGAAAGGGAGAACTCGCAGCAGTGCTTGGCTCAGTGTTCAAAAGTAAAGTCTTGTTTCCCAAACGAATTTGTCTGGCTTCAGTTCCCAACCATTAGTTCTTCTCGTGTAATTTCCCTGCTAGACAAGAGAGACTGTAAGTACCCAGTGTTTGTTTGTTTTCTCCCTGGGAAAGTGCTTACAGTGTGTAAACTAGTCGCTTGTCAGTCTTCTTTTTACAAACCAAATGGATTGAGGTTTCTGTAGCCTTGCTGTATGGATTTTTCTCCAGTAGTCAAGATTTTGAGTCTGTTTTCTGTATTCTCTCAAGAACACACTGTACGCTAACAGAGGTCTCTCAAGTGCTATATACGGTTCCCTGCTTCTCCTTGTTGCCCTCCAGTATTCGTATTTAAGGAGTAAATTAGCATTTCATCCGGCTGAGATCATAATGGGAGCTCGTGTCTGGCGTGGATATCCGTACCTAGTCCTTCGCATAACGCTGGTCCTTTCTGGAACTGCAGATGCATTCCCCCTCCTGCAAGTAGATTTCCTGGTACTGTCTCAAAGGGTCTTTTGTTTGGCTACATTAAAATCTACTTCATTGGACTGGACCCAGCTTGCTGACGATCCGTACCATCTTCACTGGCTTGTCTTCCTCGCAGAGGATCACCAAGCCACTGGGTCTCCTGCACAAATGTGGGCAAGTGCTCTTGGCTTTGCTCCCAGGTCACTGGGGAACACGTGGAGCAGCACTAGGACTCACCTTTGTGACACACCGCCCACCCGCACTTAGGGCTCAGTCCTAGGAGACAAAGCTCTCATGTTGACATCCCCTTGCCCTAGAATTTCCACTACGACTTTAGTCTGGTAAAGAAGTCTTTTGTCTTCAAAGTTTTGCTCTCGGCTTTTGCATTTTACTGAAAGGGAGGAAATAGTCAAAGTGTCCAGATCTCCAGAGACTCGTAATTTTGGGACACGGATTTTTCACGCTGACATGAACAGACAGACGTGCCTCGTGGTCTTCAAAGAGTCTTCGTATTCCTCTTGGGGGAGGATCAGTGGATAACCAATGAGTCAAAACGGTTCACCAAACCTGCCAAAATATAACCGCTCATCCTACAGAAGTCGCAAAACGTAAGAGTTTTGTTTCACAGCTGGACTGCTAATCCCACTGTTACATTCCCTTGTCAGAGCATCTCAGTACAGCCAAGTGAAGACTGCTCCTAGCTAGAAGCTACTGAATATTTAAAATGAAGAATCAAATGACACTTTCAAAGCATCTCAAAGATGTGATACTAAGCCACGATGGATCTTAAAGGAAAGGTTGGCTACCCCTCGTGTGTTTCAGGAATGTGCCTAATTATAAATCAAAAGAAAATCAGTTAGAAATGAAATGATCAACGAGAATATCCCACCATGGTTTCGTTAAACATCTATCCATTTGTATTGAGAGAGTGGCTCTTTTCATTGGTGGTGTTTATTGAGGAGAGGAGCAAAGTGGGAACTGGGCAAAGTATGGGCTGAAAAATTGATAAAGGGAACTGCGCAGGCAGAAAGAAGAAATTAAGAGATGAAAAGCTGGGTGGGTAAAGCCACGCTGGGTTTCTATGCAGGTTTAAGCCCTGAAGCGAGGAGAAGGTTTGCAAACTAAGTTCTGTGAGTGCTCAGACTTGTACTTAGCCATCACACACAGGCCCTTCTCATCCATGTGATCATTTACTTGCCTCCAGAAATATTCTGTTGTGAACCTTTTTAGGTAGCTAGAGCCAAGTGTCTAAAAACTTCTAAAGCCTTTGATAAAACAAAATACCCAAATGTTTGCAGTTTCACTGAGACGAACTTGTCGGCAGTGACCGCGGTCCTTGCAAATGCCATTCTCTTTGCTCCTGGCTTGGTAGCAGCAGGCCGGATCCTGTCCGACTGATTGCGGCGGGGCTGTTGGTGTGATAACCATGAAGGCTTTGCCGCTGCGTTTGGATGCAGGATACTGACCTCAGGTTCTGCGACACCAACAGCAATCCTTTCCCCAGTATAATAATTCAAACCTGGGCGTCTTCTCTCCGATGGCATTTGCAGGGCTCGGCAGCAGCAGGTAAATAACGTGCTCACTGCCATTTTTCTGCACTGCCAGGAGGCAGAGGAGCAGAGCTGGGCTTTGGGGTGCACACCTGGGCAGGGGGCAGCTCGCTGCTTTGGGGTGGCCCAGAGCCACGGCACGGGGTGAGCCAGCCTGGGCTCTCCGTGCCTCTGTCCCTGAGTGAGAGCCTGGGGGAGCTGAGGGTGGGCACACGAAACGCTTCTGCCAGGGGCAGCACGGGTTTTGGGGTGGTCCATGCAGAGAGCTACAAAGCCCTTACGTTTGCTCCCCAGCTCCCAGGCTTCAGAAGAGCTCGCTAGCTTGGGAGCAGCACCAGAATTGAGCTACTCTGGCGTTTCTGTGTTGTGCAGCCCACACAACACCAAGCCTTCTGCTGGGAGCCTTGCAGGGCAGGCTCAGGGCTAGCCGAGCAATTCTGCAAGGGCAAAAAGAAATCCCGATGGACGTTGTAGTTCCAGCTCAGCACCAACTGTGCTAGAGACGGGCTGGCTCAGGGCAAATTGCTCCAGTGTCTCCAGCTCAGGGCATGATACCAAGGAGCCTGCAGATGGGCAGACTGGCACCCCCAGACTTGTCCAAGGACACGCAGCAGGCTGGTGGCAGCACTAGGAATAAAACCCAGTTTTCCAGCGCTCCGATGTCTTGCTTTATCCATTACGCCCCACGACACATACATCATCCTTCTGTACTTTGCTTCTGTCTTCTAAGCGGGAAAAACAATCACCGATGTTAGAAACTGTGCGTTTCCCAGACAAACCACACACACGCCTGTTCAGGTGTCTGTATTATTTATTGCTACCTTTCACAGGCAGAGCCGTGTCAGATAAATCCTTACCACTTGTTTAGTCTGCGTTTATGCCTTGGTGGTGCCTTTGGCAATTGGTTATAACTGCCACGATCAGGTTTCCTTCCTTCCCCCTGTCTGCTGAGCATCAGTGTTCACCCACGCGGGTCTGAACGTTTATTTCTGCAGGTACAGCAGCACGCTGTAGTATCTGCTCAAAATAAAGCTGTAAATTAAAGGAAGCATCAAGTCTTCAGCGGGGGCTGTATTTTCCAGGGGATAAAAAAAGATGTGACATTAAATGCTTAATGAGGGATTTCTGGAAATTGGCAAGATTCATTAAAACTTCATCACAGCTCCTATGTCCCGTTTCCCTTTTGGGGCACACGGGTCCTCCTTTCATCACGTTTAATGCTTTAAGGGCTCGGCCATGAAGGAAACGTCGCGGGCTCCCAGCAATAACTCGGCAGCGCTTTGGTCCCGCCACGCTCTTGAAGGAAACACGCAGGAAGGATCAGGCAGCCGCTTGGTCCGGGGCAGTGCTGCCCCGTGCTCGGCTCGTCCCAGCGTCGGGGGAGCTGGCAGCAGCAGGTATGATTCAGGGCACCGCGGGGCCGTGACCGGGGAGCTTTCCCGGCAGTGGCCCGGACAGATGGTGAGCAGCGCACGGAGCGGGGAGCGCGCGATAGATCGGTGCCAAGCCTGGGGCTCAGCTGCCAAATCTCACGTGAAGTAGGGCTGCGTGCATGAAAGGGAGACACGAATCAGAGTTTGTTAATGTTCATTAAAACTTTTGGTGCTTATTATCCTGCTGAGATGAAGAATTCCAGAACAAGTGGAAACCCCCAGGAGCTCACTGGGTTTTCTACAACCGTCTCCTTCAGTCTCTGATTTACGTTCACCTTCTTCCTCAAAAATGTTTAATTGCCAGGTGTTTGATGGCTCCAGGCTCCTGACTTACGCAACTGAGAGCTAGCCTTCAAGTGTAAACAAAGCCTTCACTTCAGTAATAAACCTAGAATTATTTCTGCTCCTTCCACTTCACAGTGCTACAGCGGTCTTGTAGGCCGTGCAGGGTAGTTCAACAACTGTGATAAAAGCAGGAGTAAATCTGTTACTATTTATACCATCAAAGTGGCCAGATGAACAAAATACAACAGGAGCATTGTCCTGATCTGACTTCCAATGTAGGAAGCCTGTCTCCTTCAAGCCTCTTCTCGGGGATTCTGGCTGGGAACACGCCTCTGCCTTTACAGGTAAATTGTAAGGTCCTCCGCGGGCAGGAAGAGGGCACCGAGGGGTGCAGGGGAGCACAGGGAGGTGCTGGTTGTCAGAAGTGTTATTCTTAAATTCTGAAATTGTTCTTAAATTCTGTAAATTCTTAAATTGTTCTCTATTTCTTCTTACATTTTGGCTGTCACGTGCACAACTCAAATCTCACTGTTTTGCCTGAAGCAGGGCTTGTGCACTCAGCAATTCGGGGCGAAATCCAGACAGTGAATTCCTATAAGCTGAGCATTACACTTCGAGACGCTTGCAAAAAGGGCAACTTGGCCCTGGAGAGTGTTTAGACCTAGGTGGTGGTGGTCTGTAAATCGAGTTGCAGACGGACCCGGCAGCAGTGTAAATGCTGGGGTGTGCTGGGGTTCACACAACTTGGACAAGATCTGCCCCATGGCATGTCTGTGTTGTGGGGGAAAGTGTCTGCTCATTTTATTGGCATCGCTTCTGGTTACGGGACTTTGCTGCGTGTGTAGGGAGGGAAGAAGCTCCCCAGAGAATTGTTCAAATGTAGTGGGAAGCGTTGCAAGTAAAGTACTGCATTTCTTTAAGAAGTGTGATGAATAAATGGAGCCATAATAAAAGGATAATCTCCCAACTGGATTTGGGAGCGCGGTTGCATTGGAGATCACCGTCGCTGGCGGAGAGCAGCAGCACTACTTGTCCACGTAACTAACTTAGAAAACAAGGTGGACTTTCAGTCAAAGCTCTAAACTGCAGCTGGATGAAAGGCGAATGTTTTGTTGTGCACACAGAAGCACTTCAGAAACACACTGTTCTGAGCTAAAACCATGCGTGGTGTCCAGGGATGAATTCAATCCCCTGCTTTTTCTTGCTGTTTGAGTGGTGTGTGTGTTGTGCTGAGGGAAGCGCGGTTTGGAATTGACTCTGTCTTCCTATCCTTACAAGTAACAAGGCTTTTTGGCTGCTGCTACTGGCTTTGTTGTAAGTTTGTGCAGCTTGTGCTAAGCACATTTCTACAAAGCTTTTCCTAAGCAGTAAAGTGGTCTTTAGTTCAGTTTTGTTTTTTCTTCTTCTTCATTGTTGTTGCTTTAGGGTTTTTTGTGTGTTTTTCTTTTTGAAATTCGGTCACTGCCTGCTTTCCTCTTGGGTTCCTTTTCCTTTTTTTTATTGCAGCATTTAAGACTCAACTCACCCATCTGAGCAATGGGAATACTTCCCACCACTGCAACAGAAATGAACCGTTATCTCAGCTACTGCGGGAGATGTTTTGTATGCTCCACACAGACATTTTATTCCTCCCGGAAAACCATCTGGTAGGGTTCCACGTTCTAAAACTGTAACGGCTTTGATACAGAACAAGCCATTCTTCTGATTTGCTGCCCTGCAAAGTTCCTTGGCAGGGAAGTGGTTCTGCATTCAGCAGGGACAGTTAAAACTAGTACAGATCAGAACTGGAAGCCAGGTTTGAGCTGCTTCGTGTTTACATCTCAGAGGGGACGTGTCGTCTCTGGGCTTTGGGGTTATAATGGAAGGCCTTCAGGTATAGGAGATTGAAGTGAAATTTCTTTAACCGTGATGAAAAACGATATCCGATTTGCTTCTTCACTTTTTATTAAGGTCAGCGGTGTGAACGCATACAACAGCTGCCTTTTGTTGTGCTAGTTCTGCTGGAATTGGTCCCCGAGACCTTCTTACAAACTGTTTCTTACAAACTGTACGTTTTGGCTGTTCGGGACGTGGTCCCCAGCTGCTGGAGGTCACAGCCCCTAGCAAGAGGCAACAGAACAGCCCGTGCAGTTCGCAGCCTGTGTTACTGAAGTACGTGGGAACTGCTGGCAAGTGTTTTGTGTGGGACTCCAACACGTGGTGGAGAAGAGCAGACTTGCTACCCTGACTCTGCCATCTCCATCAGCAGGGCACGACCACCTGCCTGAGGCCCCAGGAAACATTCAGGTCAGTAACCTCTTAAACTACCCAGGAGGTGTGGGTTTTAGAAGGGTATCTCTGGTTGTGGCCATAGCGAGATACTAAAAGTATTTATGCAGTTATATTTTAGTGCCCTTCTGAAATCAGTTGCTGATTTCCTACGGAGCTGGATGCGATGCAGAATTTAGTCCTGGAGAAATGACCAGCAGTCGGGCACTGCACTGCAGTATTCCTAGCGTGTCATGCCGGAGGAAAAGGGTCCTTGAATGCCTTCTGCTTCCACCCCTCCCAAAGCACAGTCTCCCTATACTGGGGCTTCATCGGTTGTGCTAAGTCAGCATTGCCAGTTTCAGGACGTCAGGCAGCAACTTTGGGGAATATTTAAATATGCAAACATTGTCAAATGTTTGTAAATTGCAATATGTAACAACCGCAAGGAGTTTGTTCAGAAGAAGTTGCATTTGTCCTTACCTTAGGCTAAAGCAAATTGCGGAGTAGATTAATTTATTCCAAACATGATATTTAGTGGCAGTGAAACCCATTTACAAGCTGATCTGGAAAGCAAAATTCTGTAATTGCACACGTGGTTGTTTACAAAGGTCTCGGCGTAGAAAATAATATTAAGAGGATAACTAGTAAGGGCTGAGGAGTACTTGCTCTGCATAAATACGAGAGGCTGAATAATGGGGTGAAGCTGAATTGGCAGGGCCTCTCTCATTTAATTTACCCAGCCACGATGTGCGCTACAGAACTTACTCCTGTATGCAGAGCAGAGACATTTACTACTCATTTAATCTGCATTCAGATGAAAAGACATTTGCCTTATTATTTTTAATTCCTTCATAAATTTGGAATGATATTGCTTCCATGACCTTGTTATAATTAGCAGTAGCTATTTCTTGTTAATGAGCTATTACCTGCAAATCCATCTAATTCATCTGACAGGCTGACAGCCTGACTAATTAACAAGGTTTGACCAGTGTCTCGAGCCCTCTGTAAAGATTTTCTTCTCTGACACTAAAAAAGCATTCTCTGAGGTTCCATGTATAAATATATCAAACACTGTAGTTGGTTTTTGCAGAGAGGTTACAAAATCACCCTGCCAAGAAGCTTGTCTGTAACATTCATCCTAAATAGCGGCTGTTCCCTAAGACCCCTGCTTTGCACTGCATTTATCCTGTGATTAAAGCTGTGCTAACAACAGTGATGTTTATAAATCCCAAGCAATCCATAGCATCACTTCTACACGGCTTGAAAAAAGACTTTAAAACAGGAAACACCAGGCCTCCCTGCATCAAGAAACCTCCAGACCTCTCTGGTGACAGAAAAACTTTGACATGAGGGGTATTTGCCTGTTCCCAGCATCAGCTTTTAGAGCCCCGCCAGCCAGACCTCCCAAGAACAGGAATTCTTCTGCACTTCGGTGCAATTTGGATCCGGCCCTGCACTTCGTGGCTGCTCCCTCCTACCCAGCCCATCTTCATCGCCTTGCCTTGTGCCCATGCACCTAACAGGGAATCATTTCTGTTTCCATTTTTTTTCTGTTTCTCATTTGAGAATTGTAAGTGGCATTAAGGCAGGGCGTCACGGCCCGATGTTCGGAAGAGCTGAGACACCTTGGAACGTTACATCTGCTCTGTATCGATTTATAGATTAATCAATTGAAAAAAGGAGGCCGCGGCTCACGGCAGCCGTGTGAGAATTCCAGAGCCCTCTCCCCAGCAGCGTTTCCCTTGGTCTGGCACCAGGAGCCTTGAGGTAGCAGAGACGTTTGTGCAGTGAGACAAGGCCCAAGGCCTCCACGTAGCACGCCGTCTGGGCGTGCAGTGCGCCCTTAACGTGGCACTTACATTTACACACCTATAAGCATTCCGGGGATCGGGGGTTTCCAGGGAAATTGTTCTTGTATGGGATAGTAAGCAGTAATAGTAATAGTATGGAAGGTAACAGCCAAGACGTTTATAGCCCTCAAGGCATCTTTTTAAATTGTGTTTGGCTCTGGGAAGGTCTGCAGCAGGGTTTTGGGGCTTTCAGACCAAACAGCGCTCTGACCTCACGCACGCTGCATGCCGCCCTCGCTATCTAATGGTGGGCAGATTTCATCTGGGGACAGTGCATAGTTTATGAGAAGTTTAGGCCTGAGAGCAGGCATAATAAATCGCCTGTCTTTCAAGGAAGAAGGTGAGGAATAGCACATGGGACCGCAGGGGCTCTCGGCAGCCACCGCGTGAGCACAGCAGCGCGTCCCGTGTCAGGGATGCTGAGCTGCGCACGTAGCAGCTGCCAGGCTGCAGAGCCGGCAGCGGGAGCGTGGTTCTCTGCGGGAGCCCCTCTCTTCCCCATCACAAAGGCTCCAAGCCTTGCAGCCGACACACAGAGGAACTTGGGCGTGAGCAATGGCAGCTCTCTGCTGATGGAGGTAAGAGGCAACAAGCAGGTCTCCTGTGGATGGTCACCAATAGGTAGAGCACACGCTTGGAGTGCTGTTAGGGTATGGGAGCACGCTGTGGGACACGTGAACTGCCCCGCACGACGGGGACAGCGTGATGAATGAGGGGCTCACCGCTGATGGCCACTAGGACTGAGAGCGCACTTCTTGGGTAAATATGCCGTAAATCTTCTGGCAAGGCATGTTGCTGTTGTAGAGAACCAAACGTGTCCGTGTAGGAATGCCATCAACATCCAGGCAATGAAAGGTCTGAAAGGCGGGCGAGCTTTGGTGCTAGTGTGCTTTCCACCTCCAACTTGAGCCACCTACTTGGTGAGTTATTGTTACTGTATTTGTAAGTAATTCTCTGCAGACAATTTACATCTTAACCAATGCAGCACGTTTGCTCTGTGACAGCTTTAGCACCCTGATTCTGTATAATCTGTTCAGGCCGTAGGGAAGAACTGCTGCTCTCCCAATTCTATTCCCTCAACACTCACGTGCCCCTCCTGTCTCTCGCCCTCCTGCAGGCAGGCAGGCAGCAGGAGGGAGGCAGCCTTGCACTCACTGCCCTCATCCTCATCTTGCAAGGAGGAGCATCCCAGATTTGTGGCATTCCTTCCTAAGGGAAGCACAGGACCCGCTCAGGATAACCTAATCCACTTCTGCCCAGGGCTTTGCCCTCAGCCAGCCCCTTTCTTTGCAGGGCTGCCTGGGGTGCTCCTTCCTGCCCCTGTGCAAGGCCAGTCTCCAAGAAAAAAATGCTCCCCCCCAAAATTTACAAAATACAGGAAAAAACTGAGACAAATAATGTTCTTTCAGGCAGCAAAACACGTACCAAAGATACCTTGATTCAGCTCTGGAAAAAGGATGACCCAACCTCTGTCCAAATGCATACTGAGTCTAAGACGTTACTGTGTAGGTAATAGGGGAAATTTTTGTCTGCATACATTTTAAACCAACAGGAGAAGTATACTTCTGTCTGTGTCACAAGCTGACTTCTGTGTGACATTTGGTAATGATTTTGCTTCTACATTAACAAGGAGAGCGATCATTATCAAAGCTAATTTCAGTGGTGTGATAACATATGCTGCTGTTGGTATTTATTTGCAATTGGTCACCATCTCAGATGATAAAATTATTCTGCTCCGAGACACTTACGGAGAGACTCGGTGTGTCAGAACAGGTTGAGAGAGAGGCTGGTAGGGTACAACCCAGCCATCAGCAGCTGCGAAACGCGATGCAACCTGCAGCTCAGGAAGTCCTTACAAGGCTGATTGCTGAAGGGATGAAATCGGTTTCAGGGGAAGGATCGTGGTTTTCCTTTGGCACTCATCCCAGTTACTGTCAGAGGAAAGATAGGAGGATAGATGAACTTCTGGCCTGATCCAGTATGGCTGTTTTTATGTTGCAAGGGTACTGTTAATTATTCAGGAGCAAAGAAGACGGTCTTTAGAACGGTGTGGCAGCAGTGCAAAATGGTAATGGACTTGGACAACTGCACAGGTTTTGACTGAGGTGCTGCTGATTTAATAAGCAGTCAAGACCTAATGGAGTGCACTGTCACTCCAAACACTTTTAAAGTCGGCTTTAATTTTGGAGTAAGATCTCCCCGGGCTGAGAGCAGCGCGCCTTATCATTTGTTAGCAAAGTGCCATGTGTACTGGTAAGTGCGTCTGCAAAGAACTCGAGGTGGAAGTGAAAGATGGCAAAGACTTTAAAGCATTAATGAGTTGGAAACAGGTCAGCAACAGAGTCCTGGCTCGTTAAAGATGTCCTCTTGGTTCAGAATAATTGCCAGCTTAAGCTGGGCAGACGTTCTCTGAGCAGCACAGCAGACTCAGACGAACTTGAGAATTAGAAATGAATCACAAAAGGTCCGCTACCTCCCCTCACTCGGGGAAAGGTCCATTTTTAGCATTGCCAGCCAAAGTGATGCCTTAATATTTGTACAGCTTTTTTAAATGCAAATCTCCCCTTTAAGAATTGGTTTGTCTATCTGGAATCCTTTTATATAAAATTATATTGTGCTCCATCTTCAGCTAATACAAGTTCCAGGGAGTTGTCTATTTACAGCAAATGAGAATCTGCCTCATTTATCTTATTGCTCTGCTGAGAAAGCAGCCATATCATTCTAGACCTTCCCTCAGGCCAAAACTGCCAAGAGAACTCTGAAAAGGGGACAATTTACTGATAAGCAGATTTTCATTCAAGCCTGGGGACCGGTTTTGTATTTGTTTGTTCCTCTTCTTAACCTAAAACTAATTTAAGGAATTCCATGTTTTGTATTTTGGATAGCTTTTTCTCTGCAGATAAATTGCTGAAACGACCTTTCACCAAATCCTATTAGTGACCTCTACATTTAAGGGGTAATAGGGTTTCTTCCTACCTGTAAAGCAGGAAAAAAAAATCAAACAATGTGTGCAGAGTCACGAGAAAGAAGATTTTATTAGATGTATGAAATTCTAGAGATAAGAAATGTGCTGAGATCAGATTTGGACAACAGCACTTCAGTAGTCAAGTCTGCAGGAAAAATAAATAAATATTTTTAAAATAATCTTTTTGCTAAAAGTCTTCAAAGGTCCCCTGGGTTTTACAGTTTCTCTCCAAATTAAGATGTAGGTCATCTTGCATCACTTTGATGGAATATACCAGGTCGATGATGTCTGTTGGGAGCAGTTCCCACTAGTTGACCCAGTCGTGCAAATTCTGCTTTATTTAGGTATTTTTCATGCCACTAATCCCATCAATATCAGTCCTCAGACTCTCAGAGCTTAGGGAAAGACAGGATCATTAGTTCACCTGTCTTTGTCTTTCATGCATTACAGGCAATTTAATTTTCAGGAACCCCTGCACTGAGCCCAACACAACTTGTAGAAAACCACGGAGTTCGTGAAGACAGCTGGCCTTGGTCTGAAGGTGTTGAGAGCTGGAGAGTCTCCATTTCTGAGTCACCTTTCAGCGGCTGCTCACACTCGCTGTTGAGCATTGCTGCCTTCTTTGCGATGGAATCTTCTCGCTTCACCTTTCGGTTCTTGAAACGCCCTCGCTGCTGCACTAACAAGCCTTCTACTGTCTCGCGTTTCCTACCGGTGAAATCCTTGTGTACTCTAGCACAGGCACTTCTCAACCCTCCTTCTGACAAACTGAACGCACCAGACCAACATCTCAGGACTTGGTGACCGTAACAGCCTAGCTGCGTGATGAAGGAAATCGAACAGAATCACAAGTGAAGACGGTAAATGGAGAATTTGGCTAAGTAGGTGGAGTGGCACTGGCTCTGAATTCCTGTCGGATGCGATGGGAGCTGGACTGTGCTTTTGCACGGGCGAGTGCAGTGGTGTTCAGCGCTGGGTGCTGCCAAGTGGTTCAGTTAAATTTGCTGCAGTCAGCCAGTCCACATTTGGCACCCACAGAAACTGCGCGCAACTTGCTGAAATGTAATCACTGAGTCACATCATTGAGTGCTTAATCTCCAGGAAAGTTAACTTTTTCGGCACAGGGTAGAGCACATCAGCGGGATTCTTCTTGTTTATTCCCAGGTGCTGATAACGCCTTCTGCTCCTCTTGCAGGAGAGATCGTGGGCAATGCCATGGGAGCTGCTTTGATGTCATATCACATTGCTTCCACGAACACATCAAAAATGCAAAAGCACAGCTTGTTTTCTTTAGAGCAACAAAGGGGCAAGTGCACTTAAGTCGGAGAACTTGCCAATACCAACATCTGAGCGCGTAGGCTTCACGATTAGACAGATCTTTGGGGGCTTGAAAACATGGTGCCGTCTAACAAAACCCCCAGACACGCCACAAATGTGCCCATTCCCCTAACTTGGCAGCCATCTGTTAAATTAGCAGCTCTTCCTTTGGCAGCCGTGCCGGTAGGAATAAAACAAAAAGGCTGTGCCAGTGTTTACTGACCGCACAGCTGCATTCACAGGCAGGGACACAAAGCCATTCCTTGACATGCCTCCTGTGACAGCCGGGCTCCTGCTCGGCAGCTCTGATTTCCTTGATGCCCGCTTCCCAACGTGTCATGTTCCTTTGAAACATCCCTATTTATTCATTTGACAGTTGCACTGTCAATGACAAGGAAACATAATAAGTGGCTGCAGCTTTGCAAAAATAAGGCGGAAACGAGAAAGCCAAAGTCCTTGTTGAGTTTTGAACCTTGAGCTCTCTGCCCTACCCCAAGAAATATCAAAATTTTGCCTATCTCAAGACCCCAAAAATGCTCTTGCATATTTGGGTCACGTACATTAGAGGGTCACTGTCTGTCCTTCAACATTAATGCTTTTCCTGACAAATCAGCAGGGAAGTGGGGAGACTCTTAGCCTGTAAGGCAACAGTGGTATTTTTGCTTCAGTCACTTGATTTGACATTTGTTTTTCAGAGGCTCTGTCCAAAAAAAAACATCCCTGCTCCTCCCCTTAGCCTCTTTTGACTCCAAGTAGAGCTTCTCACCTACATTTCTGCTGCTTCTCCTTGATGGCTCTCAAGCATCACCCTGAAAGTGAGAACAGGCCTGCCTAAAGGAGCAGTTTGTCTGTGATTTGGGTCTGAAAAGTAACAAAGATGATTTTCCAAGCCCCTTTGTCACTTCAAGCCAGTCTCACCCTGGCCACCTGGAGCATTTTGCAATTTAACCCCAGGCAGAATTTCTGATGGTCTTCGGGGTCCGTGTGTATTCACTGCTCTGCAAACCTTCTACAGGGCTATGCAGGCTGAAGCTGAAGCTCTTACATGGAAGAGGATGGAGGGGGAATGAGGTAAGGGAGCCGGCGTGACTTAGGCAACTATAAATAATCATAGGAGGCCTTTCATCTCGTTCCTCATGCTTTGGACTTAAGGATTTTTTTGCAGACAACAAGGAAACAAGGAGCACTAAACGTAGTTGAGAGCTTTGTGTATCAGGTTTCTGTTCACCTGCAACTGGGCAGTCATTATCTGCTTTCCAAACACTGGCAGCTCAGCCAGCTAATGAGCCTCTTTTTTTTTCAGAGAAGAAAAGGAAATCAAGCCACATTTTCCACATTCTTAAATCCTTTTAAGGATTCTATTCTTAGAGTGAGACCCTGACGAAATGCCGAATTTTCGAAGTACTGGCTGCTCAGAAATAGGAGCACGGGACAATCTAACAAGTAGCCAGATGGGAAGGAAGTAGAGGTAATGTCAGGGACAGCTGCTGTGCCTGCTCCAGCCCTTCCTGCCAGAGAGGCAGCAGTGGTTTAAGATGAAATTCATAAGTCATTTGACCAAAAAGCATTTTCTTTCATAGGGCAGGAGGGTTCTGATCACAAGGTCAGGTCTGAAGATGCAGACACAATGGAATGAGAAATACTTCGCTTTTGTGGGTATCTTCATACTTCAGAAATACTAGTTCAGGACACTAACACAAACATATTTGCTCTTTTTTTTTCTTTGAAAAACAGCAATTTAGATTTTTTCTTTTATTATCCACTCAGTGATTGACTTTATCAATCTTCTTAATAAATAGGCACTTGCTTAGAATGCCAAGGACAGCTGCTGAGTGCTGTTGGGACGTCCCTGTCTGTCCTGAGAACACGTACAAGCAACACGGTGGTACTGAAATAGCAATAGTAACAAGAAGCCCAAATCCCAGAAGGGATGGGCAGCTCTGAAAGTCAGTGGGAGCTTTGTGTGTTTGCTGAGGGTACGGCTGACCAGCGGATGGTAGGTGTGTAAACACGGTACGTGGATCTGGGAGTGCATAAATTCAAAGGGAGCTGTCAATGAGAGTGGCAGCGCGCCCTTACTAATAGCCCACTAATTGTTTGCTGGTTTCTATTGATCTTTAAATTGCATAAAGCTGAGATCAATTTCCTGAGTAATGCTTCTGACACCTGTAAGCCGTACCCCATATAATAGCTGATCTGAGGTCATCTTGTCTGGAGCTGACAACATTGTAAATGTCCGCTGATCAATACGTTCCCAAATAATGCTTTGGTGATACCTCTTGGAAGGAGCCGTACGCCTCAGAGGAGCTCCGTGCACCACAGGAGCTCCTCTGGGAGCGCACAACAAGGAGATGCTCTTTTCTCTGGCCGTTTGTATCCATCCAGTCTCTGTCATGTTGCTTTCCCTGGGCCTGTTTAACAAAACAACAGCCCTTGTGTTTAAGAACCGAGTCTTTTAAGAAGAGCTTGATGGGGATTCTGAAAAAAAATCTTAAAAAAAAAACAAAACACACCACATATTCAGGTTTGGATTAGATAGTAAATTATGTCATGGTTCAGTGTGGATTATTTGTGGTAATTTTCTCAACCAGCACCATCCTGGCATGAATTCTCCTGGGACTTTCTCATCCCCAGCCATCCAACCTGGCAAAGAAGGAAAGGGATCAGTCATGATCCCATCCGTGGAACCATTCCTCAGCCCCAAGCTGAGAGCACCTGATCTGACGCCCTGCCAACTGTACTTCCTTGCAGGGAGCCGGAGCACTACGTTATTCCTTACTAATGGCAACTGGAAGGAAAAAAAAAAAAAGACTCCAAAAATACATGAAATAGTTTGAAAATATATATAAATGCCAGAATGGTCTTCAGGCGTTGCTGGGCACTTCTTCCTACTCAAATCAGATCACTGAGCTTCATATTTCTCTGCAACCATCAGGATAAAAGCTGGCTTCTCCTCGGGATCTGTGCCTCAAGGAGACAGAGCTCCAGAGCACGACTGCGCAAATCCTTATCCAGCAGGGCCCCACAGCACAGCTGCAAGAGTTGGCTTTGGTGCTTTTCCCTCTTCTGAAACTTCAGCATTGTTGGCTGCTCAACACAGATGGGATTTAAAGCACGTTGTTCCTTGTCCCCAGCCCTGGCTGGGTCAGCGAGGTGGGTGAAGGAGAGGGCGCCCAGCTGAGGTGCTCAGGAGTGTGAAGGGAGGTCTGTAAGCCGCGGGGCTGTCCCTGTCTGTCTCCTTCTCTCATTTGCTGGTTTGGACACAATGGTTTGGTTTTCTACTGATGATAGAATAAGAGTTGCAAATGGAGAAGTGCCTCCAGCCAGCTCTGTGCGCCCCTATGACCACAGAGTGTTGTGTAAGCTCAGTCAGGCTCTGCTCTTCTGGTAGCAGCAAGTCCTGGCTTGAGAGGGAAGCTTGTTCCCCAGAACAGGGTCTGGGCTCTTGGTCTCTCTGTCTATTTCCTTTATCAGCCCCCTTTGAAGTTCTTTTGCCTTGCCTTGTTCTTGCAGTAGGTATCAAAAGCCAGCGTGGGTTTGGGCCGACATCACTGGGGTAAGCAACAGCTTGCCTCAGTGTTCTGTGGGTACTTGTGCTCTTGGTCATTCCTTCTCCATCCTGTGCTCTGGCTCAGTGTTTCTTTGAGCTCCATCACATTGGCCTATGTATCAGGCATCTGAAGGCTCTGCACCTGTAGCCCTCGACCTGTCCTCCCCCAGGTTTGTTCTCTGTAGTGTCAGTGCAGCCTGGCAGCTCAGTAGGGAGCTCATTGCGTTCCTGCAGTTGTGGCACATCAGTGGCAAAGCCCTGCCTGGAGTGTGGTTGAGCCCAGCGATGTTGGATGTGAAAGGAGAGCTGATGAGCTTGCTTTCCCCCATCCCCCATAGATCAGGCTGTATTAGGGAGCTGCACATCCCCCTCCAGCAGCTAGTCAGAGCAGCAGAGCCTGGTGTTGGCTCCTCGGTACGGCACGAGGGTTGCTGCTGCACATAAGGAGGACATGAATGCAGCAAAGAAGATGAAGCTTTTACTTGGGCTTGAAAACCTACCTCTGGGAAAGGACAGAATGAGAGAAATGGGACACGCATCAAAAGCAGTAAGATGCTTTTCTTTTCTCTTTCTCTTTCCTTCGTACAAAGCAAATTCGGCTCAAAAAGCAAGGGTCATTATAACTGGTCACCAGTCTGATTTTGAGTGAAGGGCCATACCTGCTTGGTTTAACAGGGCTCTGACAAACAGGAGCAGCGAAATACATGGAAAATTCCCCCAGCAAGCGTTCAGTGGGCGCTCACAGTAAGGACAGAAATGTGTCATCCTGTGACACGCTCTGTGCGGGATTGGTTTCTCATTACTGAAGCCAAGCCATGGAGAACATGCCGCTTGCCCTCTGCTGTAATTTATCCCCTAACGCTATAAACAGATGCATAAAGAAATGGCAACCGATCCATATCTATCATGTTTTATGTTTGGGCAAAGAATATGGGTATTGCTTTTATTAAGTTTCATGAAATATCTGCTCTTATATTCAAAGTGATAGATGGCTCCTTACCAAAGGTTTTTTTAAGGTGGTTTGGGGCAGTGTAGCACAGGAGGGGATGCTTAGGAAGAGAGGAGGAGATCTGGTACAATTTTTATCTCGCTGAGGACAAAGAAGTTATAAACCCTTCTCGCCTCGGGGAAGTGTATGCAAGAGACTTTCTGGCGTAGCCAGAACTATCTATAACAGGACAATATTTTCTGCAAGCCTTCTTAAACACATTTTGCCAAAGTAAATTGATCCTGACAAAAACCTTCCTGTCACAGCTAAGTTCTCTCTTGAGCAGAGCCTGCCAGCTGAGCTGAGATCTGCCAGGTTTACAAAGCTCTGCTGGGGACCGGACAGGGTCTTTACGGTATTAGATTTCCAAGTACGTAGCTGTACTTCTCTTCCAAAACATATTTACTATCAAACACAGGGACTGCAGATGGCTTACAGCTTCCTAATCACTATTTTGAAAACACAGCTTTGTCACAGAGAGAGTTTCTCCAGGAACAGATAAAAATAAGCGTGCAGGTTTGCATTTGATCACCTCATTAATCCCGTGTTGTCTTTTCCCTTTTTAAAACAGGCTGTGTACGTAGCCAGCACTTAAAAACCTCTAAGCCCTGCAGGGGATGGTACAGGCTCGTTGTCTGCAAGCTCCTAACCATGGGTGCTGATGCCTGGAATGGTGCCAAGTGGTGCACAAGGCTGTCAAGCCACGAGAGGTAGTCTGTAGAGGAGCAGGGATAACTCCTGAGGGCACACTTGGTGCCCTTTGTGCATTTGTTTTACCCCACAGCTTCTCTGAGTGGTGGATCAGAGTTTTCAGAGCATTTCGCATTCCCAAAACCACACACTCAGCCTCTTCCACGTGCTCTCTTGCCAAAGCACAAATTAATTACGGGCAGGGATGGGGAGAGGTGGGCTTGATGGCCCATTCCGGCCCTAAAAATCCATGGTGCCTGCAGAAAGCTCAGCGCAGCTACCGGCAGAGCAAACCACCGTTAGACAAGTGGATCCTGGCTGCTGGTAAAACAACACGGATTAAATAGCAGGAGAGAGGTTCCATTTTCAGCTTGAATCAAATTGGCTTAGAGAGGCAGCATGCTATGTGGTAGGCTCCTGCAGATTTCCAAGGCCTCTTCTTGAAATCAACCCGAGCACCAGTGTGCTCAATTCCCGTTCTCCAGCCGTGGTGTAATTTCACAGCCTGTCGCTGTTATTCCCATTTTCCACCACAATGTGTGGAAGATTCGGGTCAGCATCTAACAGCGCAGCAGCAGCGGGGTTGCTGTGCCTGGGGTTGTTTAAGGAACTAAGCAAAGCAACATGCACCATCGGGGAGTGTCCCAGCACTGCTGGCACTGGGAATGCACAGAGCAGGCCAATGGGCACGGGAGTACAGTTCAGGTTGGTGCTTTCTTGCAAAATACAAGGTAAGTCACTGTCTTTTCAAAGTCATAAAGTGATATAGTATCTAAGACCCTCATCTGGTAAATGTACGTATGTGTACTTAACGGGATCAGTGGGATTATTTGTGCCTTTCAACCCCCTTGTGCGCATTAGCAGCCTAAGGACAGAGCTTAGACTGCAGGGGGAAAAGTGCCTGGTAGTTACTGAGACTGTGAGGGAGCCTCGTGCGTTCCTGTGCACCTCCGTCTGCCAATTGCTCTGCGGGTATTTACGTAATGGCAGATGCTCACCGTGTGCAGGGGCCATCCAGCAATACTAAAAGGGGGCTTATTATTTTAAGAGATTTAACTGTGCCTGTTGTATAGCTTTTTTGAGGGAATGGCTAGAGTTAAAAGCAAGTTGTCTAGTATGTCCTTTCAGCTCCCATATACGTGTTTTTGTGCTTTGCATGCGTGCGTGTGTTTAAAAGGCCCATACAAAACCTGCCGTAATAGTCTTGGGGCCAAAATGGAGTGGAAAGCCTTGCCAGTCTTCAAGTCCTCTCAAATATGTAGCATCCACTTTGCATCAGCTGGAGTGAGACTTTTGTCATGTAATTTTGTCTTTTTAAATCAAAGATGATTTGGCAAGGCGTCGTGTAAATAATTGAGTGAATTTGCTAACTAGATCTATTAATTGTGAGTGTGCTTGGGACCAGAAGTAGGGAACGGACTCTTGTTGTGGACCATTAAGGCAGAAGCACAATTTGCAATGCCTCCATGAGCTGCCCCTGATGATCGTGTCCTCAGGTTGTGGCATGTAAGCAAGTCCGTGGCTGCCCGCTGAGACACTGCGGGACGCCCTCCCAAAGCCTGAGCAGCAGCCGAAGGAGGAATGTGAGATGTAGAAACCCTGAGCAAAGCAAAGACAAGTGTCCCTTGCTTTTGTCCTTCTTGTCCTAGAGGCTCTAGGGATGAGTTGTGTATTTTGTGCTTTGGTGCTTCTGTGAGTGCTGCTGAGCGCAGGCCGTGTCTTCAGCCCCTTCCCTGGGCAGTTCTTTTTAACAGAGTCCTTTAAAATTTTCAGTACCGGTGATTCCCACATAACGGAGCTTTGGCCAGCGACCCCCCGTTCACAAAGGCAGCTTCCCTGGGCCAGGACTGAGATTCCAAATGGCAGCACCAGCGGGAACCTGATGAAATGTAGGTGTCACCTGATGAAATGAAGGTGTCACCGTGCTGACAGGTTGCTCTGTCAAGTGCGAGTCAAGCTGGCCTGAGATCCAGCCCGAGCAGGGGAAAGAGGTGCGCCGTGGGTGCGTGGAAAGGAAAAATTGGAGGGAACAATTCACACACAATGCTTCCCAATGGTTGCTTGCCATAAAACGGGTCTTGGGTTCCGTGGAGGGAGCTGCAGAGAAAAGGAGGGACAGCACCAGCGGGGGACTCTGCAAAGCAGGTACAGGAGCCGAACCTAAAGAACCTGGCCGGCCCTGGGAGAGTGGTTTCCATGGTTAATTTTCTCTTTTGTGTTACTGATTTTTCTTTTCATTATGTTTGAAATTGATAGAGCTTTGTTCAACATTAGTAGCCAATGGCAATAAGCTGTAGAGATGAGACTCTGCAGAGACAGGGCAGGGGAAAAGAAAGGTGTGAGAAATTGAAATGACAGGGTCACGGTGGGGGCTAGTGATGTGGAGGAGGGAAGGTTTTACCCAACGTGCTTTGATGAGGAGTTAGGAGAGGAGACTGCAGCAGGCAGGGAAGTCCTTAGAGACCAAGTTGACATGTCTGGAGCATATCTGGTGCAAAACAAAAGGAAATTGGACCATTTCTGTTATATATGAGTGTATCTGGGAGATAACTATGATTTTCTTTCTGAAGATGAAGGTGTTTTCATTTAGGAGGGAACCAATATGAACCACTGACCGCATCTGTGTCTGCACGAGGAGCAGGAGCTGTCAGCGTGACTCACGTCTGTTCCACCTCTTTTCCACTGCAAGTGTGATCACTGCAACCTTCCCACTGCAACCAGCCGCTTTGTTGTCAGCCATGCTCGTAGGGTTTCTCCTCCTTTCTGCTCAGCTGTGGCCCCAAAGCGCAATGTGCTTTTGATGTCTGGGAGTAAGCATATATTTTTGAGAAACTAGCCATTTCCAGAAATTCAGCATACTGAAAGACATTTTAGAGGAAGTGGAGATGCTTTTAGTTGGGCTAAAAGTGTTTATCTCTGGAGTAACTGGTAGCGTCCTTGTGCTTCTGGCATTTCTCTGTTACCCCCTATTCAATAGGTGGGGGGAAGCATCAAAACAACCGCGCAAAGAGCCGCTTTCCCTTTACCCTGGGGCAGAGGGAGAGGGAGGTGGAAGGGTAGAGGCTGGGGATGTTGGCACGGATGGATGCAAGTCGTCAGGTGTCCGCGGTACCCGCTGCAGCCTCCTTGCAGCCCGCCAGCCGCTGGCAGAGCTGTCAGCCCAGCAGATCGGCCCTGCTCACGCCCTGCCAGATGCTCGGCTTTCTCCACGCAGGAACAGAGCCTCTGAGCCAGGGCTGGCTTGCACAAAAGGCAGGCGACTGTCAAGGTTGGTGAACTCTGCTCAGTAAACAACCCCTGCGACGTGCTTCAGAGCGGTCAGAAACCGAGGGAGGAAGAACACAGCCAAAAGCAGGGCAGGAAGCTTCTGGGGGTGACAGGCACAATCCTTTGATTGCTTTGGGACTTGAGGTTACATAAATCTTAACTTTCTGTAGTCCAATGTGAAGTTCTTGTCTGTGAAACAGCCTTTTCCAGGCACCAGTGGGGCTCGTGGCCGCAGGTTAGGTGGAAGCGCTACTCTGTGGCTCCACATTTGTTTCTGCGCGCAGTGGTGCATGTCGCCCTGCCTCCTACTTCATTCCCATGTGAGCAAGCAAGAAGTTCCATCTCAAGGGCTCTGAGCAGCTTGCAGATGCCTCGATGTGACAGAAGCAAAGTGCAGGGTGCCAGCAGCGGCTCCCACAGCTTGGCTGTCGCGTTGTCCTCTCCCGGGCAGCTACAGCCGGCCGAAAAGCAGCCAGGCAGCGTCAGGAAGCAAGGTGCTATGGGGCCCTGGGGGGAGCCTGTCCCCGCACATACCCTGCCAGACACACGGGAGATGTTTTCCTGTGCTGAGGTTTAATTCCTCCTTTCATCCAAGCGCCCTTTTACAGCTCACCTCTTTGAAGCCCTCTCTCTGGAGCAGCCTTTCGGAAAGGGGGACTGCTGCTGGCCTTCCGCAGCTGCCACGTGCAGCCTGGGGTTTCATCTCTTTGTTAGCAAATGGAGCTACGTTCCTGTACGGAGCTCACCTGTAAAGCAGGTTTCATTAGTGGGCCTGAAGGAGGATGGCAGCGCCTGCATAGCTGCTGTGTCTGGGAGCAGGGGGCATTCCTTGCTCTGCTTGGCTGGTGGCTGCCCAAGGGGCTGCTTTGGGCACGCTGCGAGCCACGAGCTGCTGCCTTTGTTCTCTCTGAGCTGGGCTGTGAGTTTCTCCTCGGTGGGAAATGAAGACTCACCCAGGACGAACAGCACAGATCTCCCCTACGTTTCCTGAGGGAGTGCTGCTCATGACCGGGGCCAGCAGCATCCTTCCTCTGCCTGCAGAGATCCCTCCATTCCAGCAGTCCTGCCCGCAGCCTGGGCTCGGCTGCCTTTTCTGTCTCTGACAGCAGGAAGAGAGCTGGGGAAGGACCCCTCCGACTTCAAAATGCAGCAGCAGCAGCCCCTACGGGTATGGCCCAGCACTGGGTACCCTCTGGTAGCGTTCCTCGGGGGGTCAGAGTGGGAAATAGGCACGGGGCACTGCCGGCCACATCATGAGGCCCTGTGCATAAACAGTGGTGGATTTCTGGAGTCTGGAAACACACACTGGACTGCAGCAGACTTTATCTGTTTTTATCTGGTTTGTATTGCTGCATGAGCTTCCTAAAATGTATGCAGCATCCCTTTAAAGAGCCTCCAAAGCAGCATTCACAAGGCGTGCGGGGCAGTCTGTTATCAGCTGCGGGCACGGCTTTATTCAGAGCTCTGAGAGGTAGCAGATGCACATCTCTAAAGGCCAGTCCTTTGGTCTTGCTCCTGCACACCTGTGTGTGATTAGACCATCACACTTCCAGATGATCACAATTACCTGGGTCCTTGTTTCATTTGGCCTGGTGGCAGGAGCTTTCCCAAGGGACGGAGGAGCAAGTCTGTAACCTTTCCTGGTTAATGCAGAGGTGAGAGCCACATAAACATTTCTGGCACCAGAAAAAGCTCGTGTAATGATCCTGAGGCAGAAATGCCCATGGTTTCACGTGAGATATTGCAGGGAGCAGCTTATTTTCTCTCTCGGTGCTATCCCAGCTAAGAAAAGAGATAAGCAATAAAGAAGAGAAAGCTTTTCTCTCCCAGGAAGGGGTTTTAAGATCTTGCTCTGAGCTCCTGAGATACTGCCTTATAACCCAAGGCCACCATGGGTGAGACATGAGGAAGGCAACCTGAGGCTTCAGGAGTGCCTAAAATCAAAGCCTCTTTGTGGGGGAGCCAGCTCTGTGGGCCGGGTGCTCTTTTGTGGCTTCTCGCAGCATGCTGGGGCTCCTGCCTGGGCCACAGAGCAGCTCGCTTGTGCTGCAGACTGCCAGCCCTGCCCACGTGGGGAGGACAGGCTGCTGGTTCCAGTTCCCCCTTGCTTTAGGGGATGGTCTTTTTCAGATGAACCACATAGGTCTGGACTTAACTTCTTAGCAGGTTGCTCAGGTTAACTGATAGCTTGGCTCTCCCAGCTGGAACAAGGTCACACCGTTCTTCCCGGCAGGGAAAGAGGGCTTCCTCCTCCTCGGGGTGCTTCGGATTCAGTCACAGCATCTCCCTGTAAGCCTGGAGAAGGACTTGTCACCCATCTCCACAAGAGGCCCGTGTATGTAAGTTTTGTATTTATTAGTATCTATCTACTGAGTAAAAATATTCCTCTCTAACCACGTGGGCTCTGCTCAGTCTGGGAGCACAAATCACCATGAACGTGGGTAGGATGGTTTCCCCTTACAGGGGATGTTCCAGTTTGGGCCAGCAAAGTATTCTTTGATTTGGGGGGTGTTTTAATCGTCGTCACTCAGCAGTGCTGAGAGCAAGGTTGTGGATTCGGGGCTGTGCCTTCCCTGTGCATAGGGACCCCAGAGCAGAAAGAGATGGGGCAGAATTTAGTTCCAAGTTCGACTTCATGATCTGGCACTCACCTGGGGAAATTCGGGATTATTGGACTCCAGTGCAACTAAAATTACATTTAATGCATGTTTAATGTGAGTCCTGTCAGCTGAACACAAGGCAAGAGGCTTAGAGGAAATCTGAGTCTTCACCGCTAACAGGTTTAGGGCAATCAGTCTGCTGACTTCTGCAAATCACACCCATCAGAGAAAACACCAAGGTCATGCCTAGCACGGCATTTACCCAAACTGGTAGATTACGACTCAGATCACTGAGCACGAGGGCTTGTCGCTGTCTCTCTTTAGGAAGGAGTTTTGACACTGGGAAGTCGTCTGAGTTCGTAACATTTCTGACGACATCTTTAAGGGCTTGCTAAATTCTTTCACCCAGGGCACACAACCCTGTTTTAGGCCTTGCATCTTGGTTAAAAACTTCTTAACCCAGAATTCTGATGTAAAAAAAAAAAATGATGTAAAACGGTTCCTATTTTAGTCGGAGTTTCCCATGTTTGACTTTTTCTAACGATGCTGTGCACCTTAATGGTACTTGCTTTTTTATCATTACTTTTTTAATAAGAAGAAGGGCAAATAAAAATGTTTCCTTTAATTGTGACAAACTAAAGAGATTAAATTTCCCTGTAAATTCTGTACTGGACAACTGATGAACATTGACTGAATCAAGGAGCAAAATACAGGTTGTATTTATCAAACAGTTTTACATCCCAGCTCTCCCTGAAGGTTATAGCTAAACTTAAGGAAATAGCGGAAATAATTTATTGGGGTTATCTAGGAGAAAACGCTGCTCCCTGTGGCTGCTGTTTTCCTTTTGGCACTTTTTGGGTAGTACAGTCTTAAATAAAGACTCGCTGTTGTCCCGGCTCAGCGCCGCAAATAGTCCTCAGACAGGTACACATCATCCTGCCTCCAGATGTCAGATGGGGATACAGGGCCAAGGAAACCCCGGTTTTATTTCAAGCACGGACAAGATGGGCCAGAAGTCTGCAGCCCATTCCCTCCGTGCACTGCTCCCTTCAAGGAAAGCATACCCATATGGAGCATCCCCTTACCAGCTCACTGCCAGCTCGAATTAGGCCGTGGCAGACGAGCGTTTTGGCTTTGGATGCCATCAACAGGGAGTTACAATCGGAAATAAAACCTCTCGAATTTGCCACTCCTCGTGGTTTCTTGGAGGTTGGCAGTGTCACGTGTGGCGTCCGGCCTCCAACACCTGTGTAATTTGTCCTGGACCGGTTTTAGCTCACACGACGCCCCCCAAGACAGCCTCAATCCCTGCACTTTTCTTAAATCAATGCCTCAAAATGCATGGAAACGAGATCTTCAGAAGGAGCTCAGTCAGCACACAGCAGCTGCCCAGCTGCTTCTGGAAATCCTGCTAAGCGTCTGTCTTCATCGCAGGTGAATAACTGAAAAGCAACAACAACTGGCTTTCAATTACACCTGAGCGCTCGATGACTAGGGCTCTTGAAACTGCCCTCAAGGCAGTTCTGAAAGCGGAGTAAAGGATCTTAGGTTATTTAGGTGAGGTTTGCTTGGTTGGGGGCTGCTTCCGGATGTCTTTTTTGGAAGGAAGTTGCCCTGGGAGATTTTGCCTCGATTGATCTGTTTGTGCTTGGATTGTTTTGTTTAGTTTCCCAGCAGGCACTTGGAACATCTGATAAGTTTTTATCAGCTCCGTTTCAGCCTCGTGTGTGTGTGTTAGTTTTGTTTTTCTCTTTGTGTGCGAGCCCCAGTCAATAGCCAAGCCTGCAAGCAGCACTGGGTCATGAGTGGGGCGTTTAAGTTGGAAGTGGCTGTGCGCAATGGCAGCAATGCACTGACTTGTGTTCTTGGCAGCAAGCTGTCCCGAGGTTTGCTTGGGTTCGTTGCGTGTTCGGGATTCTGCTGCTTGTTGTTGGTCAGTGTTACTCTGGGTACTTCTTAGATCTGTGATTTGCTCACTTGAGCGAGACGGAAGGGCACAAATACCTCATGGCTGTGTGCTGTGGTGTCTCAGGGCGTCAGAAATAAGAGCAGAGCGAGAAAGGTTAGCATTAAGATCATAAACTATAGAGGGCAAAACAAGACCTCAAGATCTTTCGCGTGCTTCTTGTCAAAGTTTTTACTTGGCTCTTTCTTACCGTCACAGACTTGCCTCGGCAAAAGAGTTCTGATATGAGAGAACAGCCAACTCGGTGTATGTCGTGTGCCACCATGTATTTTTCCTGTACATCAGGACAGCTGCCAGAGCCCTGCTTGAGAGAAGAGCACCTCCTTTGGACTGGTTCTTTATAGAAACTTGGAGAATGAAACAACCCAGTTAAAATAATGTATACATTTGTGTACTGCTGTTAAACTGCTTGGGAATGGCTGGAGGCTAGTTAGGTTTGAGTTTGCTGTGAATTTATTTCATTACAGCAATGATTATCACTCCACAAAGCAGGTTTCTTTCTGTATTAATTTTATTAAAAATGCTGTCGGTTCATTAATTCCTAGCTGATCTCTAATTATGCAAATGTTTATCGGGGTCATATCTGGTCATAAATCCACCGGCTGCTGGAATAGGGTTGAAACATAGGATTTTCTGTATATTTTTTTCCCAGAGAAAATAATTGCTTTTGAATGTGTGTTATTTTCACTCCATCCAGTAATGCTCAAAATAATAGTCACTGGATTCCATAAGACTGTTATCTAAATCAGGGTGGCATGGTTTGGCACACAGCAAGGCTTGTGTTCTGTAGGACAGCCTAGTGAAAGAGGAGGTAAAATAAGCCCAGGTCGAGTAACTAGCACTGCCTTTATACATCTTGTTGTCCTAAAGAGAGTAAGGAACAAAATAATGCTGGGGAACGGCACAAAGGAAAAAATGAAGGAGGGAGGTAATAGCATGCCTGAGGGTTTTGTGATTATTTTTTTTTCTAAATGCAGTAATGGGTAACTCTGGGAAGGATTTCAGTGTGGCATTAGCAGGTAACAGGAGCAGCTGCTGAAGACCCTGATGTTGCCAAGTGGCGCTGCAGTCCCTTGACCTGCGCTGAGAGGGACCAGGAAAAAACCCCCGTGAGGATGGATGACGTGAGGATGTGCCCGGCTTTTACTCCGCTGGCACCGCCGAATGCCTCCTGCCTCCTTTAGGAAGCCACCCCATCCGGGGTGCGGATGAGCCCTGGCAGCATCCTCTTGTGCGTGGAGCCAGCTGGGCAGTGCGGGCTGGGGAACCAAAAACAAAAGGAGAATTTCACTTGAACAAATCCGTGAAGCTCAGAGCTGGCTGGGTTTCCTGTGGTGTTGCTGGGTAGACATAAGGTTGGGGGTGGAGTGGCTGGCAAGGACAACTGCAACCGCAGCATTAACAGCGCTTCCTAATTGCTGTGGAAGACAAAGGAAGGTGGATCTCTGCAGGAGAGAATAACATTTGGGTTTGTGATGGGAGGAAGGAGGAAACGAAAACTGGGAGATCTGGAAGTGGCTGAAATGCAACGGGTGTAACAAGGAGGTGACTACGGCAGTGAGGATTGGAGACCGGCCTCCACTCCCTGGTCTCAAGATGTGAACGTGGTTGGTGCCTACTCTGGTCATCGTGTTTCACGGGATAAGGGGAGGGATGGAGGAAGAGCAACAGGAGAAGGGAAAGAAGACTCTCCGGGCATGTCCTGGGGGAGACCGAGGTGCAGGGACAGGGCAGAAAAAATGGTGGAAGTCAGACTGGAACCTGAAAGGAAGAAGCTACAAAATGAGGGCCAAAGGAAATAGGTGAAAAGAGGGATAGTGAAGTTAAGAAAGGTGAAGCACGATACTACAAAAATTAAAAAAATGTGGTTGTTGGGATGGTTTGGGCTGTGAGCTCATGGAGAAAGCAGGGAGTGGGTCAGGCAGAAAGGAGAGAGCAGAGTCAAAGAGACCGAGCAGAAACCAAGTAATAGAAGCAGAAAGGAGTGAAGTGAGAAATGAAAAGGAGCCAGTGCAGCACCAGCCCTCACATCTGATGGTGTGCTTGGTTGAGTGCCTTGTTTTTGTTGTATTACTCAACCTTATGATGAGGCTACAATTGTGTTGCAGGGGTTGTAGGTTTAGATGGTACACGGAGATGCCCTATTAGGGTGTGGAAAATGGCTCGGAATCACGGAAAATGGGCTTCTTTGTGAGTCCTGATCTATCAGAGCATCCAAATACAGGACTTGAATCTGAATTAGGGCAGTCTTGTTGCCTGGTTTCCAGAGCCAACAGCTTCCCTTATTTAACATCAAACTTCTCAACATCAGTATTCATCGCTCACCACGCCAGGCCAGAATAAGTGGACGAGCAGCAATTTTTCAATCAGCCAGGTGATACTGAAGCACGGCAGACACGTCCCACGAGGTGCCTTGCAACGCTCAGTGCGTCCGAGGGAATTTGTGTCTGCAGCATCCGTCAGGTTTGACCCTGGCGCAGATGAGGTGGGAGAGCTCTGAATGAGGAGAAATTACCTGCTGCTGGAGTAGTGAACTTAGGAAGTCGTCTTTTTAACCGGTGTGATACTGTTGGTTCGGAAATAGTGACTGCAGGCACCCCGATTGCTTACCTAAGCCTTCGATTAACTGAAACCTTTTAAGCACAACCTTGTAAACTTAACGTAAAAACAGCCCACCTCCTTCAGGGCACACCCGGCATGGGATGCTCAACGGAGGGCTAGGGCTCAGCCTCATTATTTGGGGCTCAGACTGCTAGAGTGGCCTTGAGTGGGCACCGTTTGTTGCTGTCGCCATCCTTAAGTCTTTGGCAGCAGTGGGTTGCCCAGGGAGGTGGTGGAGTCACCGTCCCTGGGGGTGTTCAAGGAGAGGTCGGACGTGGTGCTTGGGGCATTGATTAGTGGCTGACATCGGTGGCAGGGGGGCGGTGAGCCCAGATGATCCTGGAGGTGAGTGCCCTTCCTATGTAAGCAGCCCTGCGGTTGGTGTCCGTGCCCAGCTTCTGGGCTTCAGAGCAGTGCAGGCACCAAGCGCAGCCCCGCAGCCTCCACCCCCTGGTGATTCAGGGAGGGAGGCTCCCACGGGGCTGCAGATGAGGCTGCCTGAAACCCTGTGAGAAGCCTCGAGCAGAGCAGTCGCTCGCCTGTCAGAAGCAGCCTGGGAAAGGAAGGCTGGAGAGCAGGAGCTGGGTACGTGCATCAAACCCCATTCCAGAAAGGAAACGGCCGGGGGTTTCATCAGGAAACGGGTTTGTATGGCCACTCGCAACTTCTGGCACCACAGGGACTGCTTGGGGATGTGGCCCTGCCCTTCTCAGGGCACCTCAGCCCCAGGCAGCTTCCTCCAGCTCAGCCGGGCAAGCAGCAAAGCCTGATTTACCCCAGAGGATTCGCATGCCCATTTTGTGGTTATCGCCCCACAATTTGTTCTTTATTTTTCAATAAGCCCTTATGTGATTTTAAGCGGTTCTGAAGGGGCAGTGCCGGGCATAGACATCAGGAAACAGTCGCCTTGTGATGGCAGCAGTGCCGCCCAGGTCCGACCACTTTCACACGTCTGTGAGCCCCCGGGGATGTGAGCAAACAGCAGCCTCTCCCCAGCAGAGAGCCAAACCCGTCCTGGGGTTTTCCCCAGGACTCCATCCAAGGATTCACGTCACCATGACACAGGTCTGGCGCTCTGCTTTGGGGAATAATCGTGTAGCCCTCCTCCAGTCCCTAATTTGGACAGGCTGAAATTGAGAGAGGGGGCTGAGAGAGGATGTTACCACTGTCTTTTGTTTCTTTCAGTTTCTTAGGGAAGTGACGATGGTTTGGGGCTTTGGTTGATGAGAAGCCTCCCACTGTGGTGCAAGGAGATGCTAAAGCATTGATCAGGCTTGTGAGTGGAGCTGTATCTGGCACAAAAACACAAAAGAATTGGGAAAAAATGAATGTTTCAAGCTGTAGAAAAAAAAAAAAAAAAGTGCAGGATTCACAAATGCCTTTGATGGCTGTCAGATGGGTAATTTGCTCCGGGAGCAAAAGCCCGATGTGCTGGAAGAGCGGAGCAGCAGCAGAACATCAGAGAACATGGACTGTGCAATGCACAGCCGAATGGATGCTGGCAAATAAACCAAGAAATACCCTTTCTTGTACAAAATAAGTGAAAAAGAAAAAAAAAAACAGTATTTCTCATGAGTCAAAAAAAAAAATCTTTGAAAAATTGCTTTGGCATAAGCCAGATCTTATGGTCTGTGAAGAGCTGGTGCTTTCTGTGCTGGTCAGTCACCTAGCCTTGGCAGTTAAGTTTCTAAAGGATTGAAGAACTTTTAGGTATTTTAAGCTTCATTTATTTGATGCTTGGAGCATGACTTTTTTAAGAGAGCCTGTGCTGCAGTATTTGTCATTCTCTTTCAAGGCATGTCAGGCCCGCAGTAAGCACATTCAGAAGCATGCCAGGCTAATTTATTTTGCAGACCCTTTTTCCATCCTTAGCCAGGACTCGTACCCCCAGCATTCAGCTCCTTTGCTTGAATAATTGCGCTTCTGTGGATTCTCTTTCTCAGAAAAAAAAAAAAGAAATATTAAAATGTACGATGGAGCTCACACGGATTTATTGTGAAAACAGTCGCATGAAAAATGAACAATAAGATTTAGCAATAAAAGTCATTCCTTTTTGCCAGCGGTTGTGTCTTATCAGCTGGGCTTGCGAGAAGCCTGCCTGATTGACGGAGAAGGGAAAAAAGGTAAAGCAGAGCCTGCTGCCGGGGCCGGAGGCTTTCCTTCCCAAGGTGACCCCAGCAAAGCAGGAGGCGCAGGGATGTCTGTGAGCAGCCTTTTCTAATGTCTCCCCTCAATTCTTAAAACATCCCCTTACATGTTGATTCCTTACAAATCTCTCTAATTGTTCTCTCCATTTCTCATCAAATTATGTTGCTAAGTGAAGTTACAAGTGAAACAGAAACAGGTTTAAACAGAAACCATTCATAAACGGAGAGCGTTCAGGATACCATTAGTTCTAGGAACTTTGATGTGGTTAATTAAATGATGCTAGGGGAAATTGTCTTTAATAAGAAGTTCGTGGTGGGAC
Organism: Heteronetta atricapilla; assembly: GCA_011075105.1. Classification (NCBI taxonomy): domain Eukaryota; kingdom Metazoa; phylum Chordata; class Aves; order Anseriformes; family Anatidae; genus Heteronetta; species Heteronetta atricapilla. The sequence goes on along the minus strand of CM021734.1, from coordinate 13,779,016 downwards.
CATTTAGTGTTGCGTACAATACGGACTCGGTCCCTCTGTCATAGAGGAGCGGGAGAGTTAGAGACCAGAGGCTGCCTCAGCAAGCTAGAGAACAGTGGGACGTCCCCATCAGCTCGGGGAGTAGAAGAGTGGTGTGCGAGAGTTTGGGTCTGGAGGGGAGCTGGGGGTGTCACCAAGCCCTAGGCCCTTTCCACCCCAAGACAGATCAGCTCAAGCCAGGCGCGCATCGCTGTGCTATGGCGAGAGGAGGTGGCTGTCCTGCAGTGCCGCCACTGTCACCTCCGTCTGGTCAGCCGTGGGTTCGCCAGCGAGATGGACTGGGGCTTCTTCAAGTGTGGACGGTCCCGGGGCTCAGAGCTGAAAATGCAAATTCCCTTTAAATGAAGGTCACCCTTGGCCTTATTAGTTTATGCTGGGGTTTCTCCTGGCAGCAGAGCAGGGACACAGCCTGTACAGGGACCGCGTTCGTTTACTACGGGAGCTGCATACCGTAGCTGTTCTCGTAGTCCTGCCTATTTGTACAGAAAACTATTTCTTAGAACAGTTACATTACCTCCGGATATTTACTCTGCAAGTATAGAAATTTTAGCTTCACCTTATTTTAATTTCCTCGGGGGGTTGATTATTTATTCTTATTTAAAGTCAAAATGTGCTGGCTGGAGGAAAAGCATGTATTGATGTGATGTATTTTGCCTGTAACACAGTGCCCAGCACAGTGTGCGAAGGAAAGGACATATTCTGTCAAGGCTGATAGGCCCCATTTAGCCATTTTTCTTGTTCACATTGCTCAGATTGTCTTTTTCCATTACAATCAAACGTGGGCAGAGCAGCGACACGCTAGGAATCACTACGTGGTATTTAAATCGACGTCTGTCATGCCTCTGGGGTGAGCGGCGCAGAAGACCTCACACCTGGCGTTTGGCGTGATGGGAAGACGTGAGAGGGATGCAGCCGGAGGCCCTGAATCTCCCCAGCACCCGTGGTGGGCACGCAGCACCTCGCAGGGGGTGGCTGCTCCCATCACAGCATGGGCTACGGGACACCCGCGAGAGTCGGGCTCTTCACCAGCTGCTGAGGCTCGAAGCTTTGTTGTCGCTGGTCAGTGCTGGGGGATGCGGAGCCAGCTGTGAATATCCGCTTGGCCTCGTGCTCTGGACGTTTGAGCTGGTTGTGTACAATCTGTGAGCGTCAGCACGCGTACGGTGGCCAGCTGTGGTGCTGGGGTTCATGGTGAATGCGGGGGTAATGAAAGCTTCTGCGAGACGGCTTCAGGACAAACATTCTGATTTCCTTTCCATTTCTGTCTCTTGCTATTTGAGAGGCGCAGACTCAAGTGCGGTCTTTAAACATTTTCTTGCTGTATCCTAACGTTTGAAAAGGACTTGTAATTTTGGCTCTTGGAAACAATTTAAAGGCGTCTGATTTTCAGTGGCTGGGAATGCTGTGCTTCCTGCATAATCAGGCTCTTTTGACATGTCTTAAATTGGGCACTGAGAGAATGGATAGATGAGTACAAGTAGTTGACTTAGCACAGCTCTGGGGGAAGGGGGTTAGGCAAAGATGCTTAAACACCCAGCTTGGAGATGCTCTGAGTATGCACACAGCCAGGTACCACCGCAGGGCAGACAAGAGGTAACTGGTTAAGGCACGGTAAGTCAGTCGTGTGAAACCATGAGCCCGTGTTCAGCCAAGTGACGGGCTCCAAACGACTAGCCCTTCCTAAAAATTGTATGCCTGCTCTTACTTGAGCGTCAGAAGAGTGTCCTGCTGGCACTGAGAACGACTGGAATAATAAAACATTGCTTCTAAATATTGTTCAACGCTTTGCACATTTGATCCAAGTCCTCGAAGAGTCAGCAGATGTCTCCAGTGACAAGAAATGAAGCCTGTCCTCCCATGTAGCTCCTCCACAGCTGCTTTCTAAGCTTGACCACCTGTGCTGGGTTAAAAAACCAACAAAGAGAGTGCAGCAGCTTATTCTCATACTAAGGGAGCAGGGATAGTTCTCCTGAAGCTCCTGGCTTTTTTTGTTGGTGGTTTTGTTTTGTGCAGCCAGCCATCTGTCCTGGCAGACCAAGCACTGCAGCCTTCGACTAGGCACTACAGCTAAAGCCGTAGCCAACCAAAAAGCCATGTATATGCTAAATTCTTGGAGAGAAAAGGAATCTGATTATTTTCCGAGTTCTCTTTTCTTTCTTTTGGAAGTATTTTTGAAGAGCTGAAAGGGAGTAGTTCTTCCTGTATTGCCTGAGCGATGCTTTGAAGCTCAGCCCTTTGCCAAAAGCCTGTTGACAGTAACCCAAGTGTTGGAGCTCACTGGCATCACGTATTACTTGGGGACCTTTAAAAGCTCTCTGAACAGCCTACCAGGACTTCATTAACATTTTATTTCGACCTAAGTGAGGATGAAACTATCACTCTGTCTTTTACAAGTGGTTAGGCAGCAGTAAGCAAGTCTGGTGATTTACCTCCCTATTAGGGCACACTCTCCTGTCCTGGTAGGCATCCCAGCAGTCTGACAAAGTCATCTTTTAGTTTTTTTAATAACTGATTTGACAACACCTTACATTGCCACCGTTTCCGTACCCTCACATTGTTCATGTAGTATCTTTGGGGGAAAAAATGAAACGATGGATGATCTGAGTTTCCTTTCCTTTCTAGATGCAAATCCGCATCAGCATTCTTCCTCCGGTTTATAATTACTCACTTTTTTTTCCCAATGTTACGTGTGGAGGTGTACCAGACGTTGAGTTTTCTCATAGTTTTTCTCTCTGGAGCAGCCGTGTCAATGTGCCTAACCCTCTCTTTTCTTGTTGTTCTCAGGCAACCCGCTGACCGTGGCCTGCAAAGCTTTCTTTGGATTCAGCGGAGAGTCAGGCCCCATGATCTACTGGATGAAAGGGGAAAAATTCATAGAAGAATTAGAAGGTCACATTAGAGAAGGCGAAATCAGGTACTTTTTGGAGTGTTTAGTGTTTGAAATGTTGTATGTCCCAAAAGCCTGTTTGTGGTTTTGTATCTGTTTTGTTTTCAAAACACATTTTTGATTGGAAGTGGAAACAATTTTCTGTCTAAAGGCAGATGAATGACTTGGAGCCAGGGCAGTGTGAGTTGCATCCCTCCAGTGAGTAAACTTCAAAGACCCAGGAGCTATCTATGTGCCTGCAAATCTGTCACCAGATTCCCCTGACAGTAGCTGAAACATCTCCTGAGTGTTCTGGGGGTAGATGTTAGTCCTGCTGTCCACTGCAGCCGGCCCTTGTGGCGGGCTTTGCAGGATGACATTCATTTCAGCATCGGTGTTAATCTCAGAGATTAATAGTCTCCTGTCAAAGTCACCCTACTTTTTCTCTCTTGCTGAATGCATTGTCTGCTCGTGATACAGCTCGCTAGGACTTAACCAGGGCTTTCAAAGAGCAGCATTTGTTCCTCCTTGTTCACCATTTAAGAGATGGGTGTCGCTGCGTGGGGATGTGTGATACAAAGATTGTGCACGGCTTGTTCCAGATGCTGGTTATCATTTGCTGTACCAGTTGTAAAGAAAACAAACACTAGCATCCACAGAAACGTTCATGGAGTTTGCACATAACGGCATCTTTTGATCTTCCCTGATGAATAATTACCTGATTAATAGCTCTTTGAGCAAAGACTAAGCTATGATTATACACTGGACAAGGTGATCCCAGCTCCTATAGACAGATGATGAGTATGGATCATAAAGAAAGCCAAGGTCTTTGCATCTACCATCTCATTCTTTTTTATTTTCTTTCATCTATTTTCTGAGTTGTTTCTTTCTTCTTAACAGTGATTTTGGAGAGCAGGCAGAGAGAGAGGTTCTCTTGCTTTAAATCTGGATCAATAATTTGAAGTTCACTCATTTAGCCACTGGTTATTAAGTTATACTAAAATACCTGACCTAGTGTTGCACCTTAATTGTGTACAGATGGGATTTATCATATATTATCAGAATGACTTTAAGTGTAAAATCCTCTTTTGGGCTTCTGACCACAAAATACAATTACATAAAACTTCTGCCCTTGCACGTAATGAGCATTTAGCAACGCTGTGTCTTCTCGGGTATCTGAACAGAGTGGTTTTGGTTTCTGGTCTTCCATCAGGAGGTTTGTGTTTAAAGAGCCCTCCAGCTCCAGGAACATTCCAATTTTTTCCTTTGTGTACATTTCTGCTAGTGACATGGAGTGTGAAAAAGTTGCATTTGTACCTTATTGCCCCATCTCATTCCACATTCACGTTTCAAATTAATTTTGCAATGACTCCTTTTCTCTCTCGGTTAAGATGCTTCGACTCGGTTTGCAGACCCCTCACTGTTTTCAGCTTCTCTTCAGCAAAGCTGCTTCTCACGCACCCAGTCCCCTGGGCATCCCAGCCAGCATTAAAAGCATCTACCCAAACCTACTGCATCGTTACCAGCAGTGCCACAGTCCATCTTTTTCCTCATTTCAAAGCAGCTTTAGCAACTGCAGGAGTAACTTTTCACAAATGACTTTTTCATAGTTACAGCTCTTGTTTGTGCGTCCCGCTGTAGCTCTGCTGCTGCAGGGAAACTAAGCGGCAGCGACTGAGCCTGCCCGCATCTCCCACCCAGTCCTATTTATTGATGTATTTCAAAAAGCGTCGTGTATGTTTCAAGTTTGAGCCATGGGAAGCTTGCTGGGTAGATGCCTTTCCCATCAGTGTGCTCCTACGTGACATTATCAGCACGTTGGTTTTATAATGCTGAAAAACTACAGGTAGGTGGGAATTGTTACGAGCAGACCAAAATAAGCCATGGGTTGTTCCTTTGGAAAATAACTACCATGTTACTTCCCTGTGTTAAATTAGTTAAATTCACACATTTAAAAGTAGAGTTCTGAACTTCTGGTGCTGTCCTTACCATGGACACAACCGCGGGGACACAAAGTACACCAGCCCTCGTGTGAGTGCTGGAGCATTCATAATTATCAGGCCATCCGCCTGCTTTTCTGAGAGCACTGAAGTAAGGAAGCATGTGGCTTGAGTAATCCTGGTAAAATGAAGCCCCTGGAACTGTTTGTTGGGGGACAGGCTTCACCACAAGCACTACGTGCAGCTCTGGCCTTGCGGTTATTCATTAGACCTTGTTAGAGGGCCTCATAAAGAAAAGTAACCAGTCAGTACTGCAGGGTTGAGAGGTGTCGACCCCTCCTCTAACGCACCTCCTTGCCTTCCCCTGAGTTAAGCTCTTCAAATGTTAGAAATTCATAAGGGGAAAAGGAGAGAGTTTGCTTCTCTAGGTGGGCTTTTCAGAGCAGTAATAAAAATGTCATGTAAATTGAACCAGGGCTATTAAAGAAGGAATCAGAGCCTTTAAGCCTGCCTGCAGAGTTGTCCATTGCACCTAATTATCTAAGGAACCCAAAGAAAATGTCAACACCATCTCTGTGCCATGGCAAATAAATATTTCCAGGCGTAAATCTTACTCTCCCAGCCACCTATGTGTTGCTTCTTTCCCTTCTTCAGACGACACCGCAGAAGAGTTCTCAGATGACCATAGTGCTCAATTTGCAGAGCATGTTTGTCTGACTTTTTTTTTCTCTCTCTCTGTCTTCACCATTTTTTAAGTGCAAATAATTTAACTCGTTTGAGAGGCATGGGAAGATGTGCGTGGAGACATTTGGAACTGCAGCCTTATTAATTTTACATTCTGCCTTTTCACCCGCAGAAGTCAACGGATGGGTGCAAAACACCCAGACAAGATGAGAACGTTGTACCCTGGAAGGAGGGGATGCTAAGGGAGGGAGGCAGAATTACCTAACACGTTAGCCAGGCAGTGATGGTACTTTGCAGAGAAGTGAGGAAGTGACAGCTCTCTCCTGAAAAGCTCATGCTATTTAAGTAGACAATTTATGGGCAGAGACTGAGGAACAGACTACTGTTAAAGACCAGAAGGAAGGACTCAAGTTCTTACCCCTGTTCACAGTCCAGATCCTCTATCTAAAGAATGAAAGTTTCCTTTTTGCCAAGTCCTGACTCCCATGCACATCAGTAAAGGTTTGGAATCAATTATTTGGTCCTGCAAACAGACCCAGGTGCAGCTTTCTTCAGGCCTTGCCATCTGTGGTCAGATGAAACCTGACAATTGTAGGAGAATATGGTTTCGAAGCAAAAACATTTTATCTTCAGGTTCAACTTAGTACATAAATCCAGTGAAAAATATGACAAAACGGTTGAAAAATCTGAAGCATGAGATATTCTTCAAAGAAAACATTTGTATTATGACATTACAGGTGGTTTTAATTCACATTTTCTTAACTGATAAATCATCAGTAGACAAAACGTTTTGTTTCAGATGAAATAAATTGCTTCAGCTGGAACAAAAAGAAAGCATTGGGTATTTTTTCACTTCACCCACCTCTTCTCTCTCTCCGTCCTGTTTATTGTGCGTTGTCAAGCACCGCTGATTTCTGTATGTATTCAATGATGGAATTACTTGTACAGTTTATTCATCAAACCAGAAAAAAAGAACCATTATTTTCTCAACTTGTCGGAACTGGCATGTGTTGGCAGTGTTACTGGCAAGGTTCCCACCAGCCCAGATAAGGACAGAGCTTCATTTTCTGCGTGTTCAGCAAATGTTATTGCAGGCTTTAAGATCTAACTTGTTGACGCTGTATTCCTTTTCTTCCCCAAAAATACTGGGCTCCACTTTCTCTGAACCAACTGCAAAAGGCAATGAACTAAAGGCTGTGCACGTATTAAAAATAAGAAAAATGAAATAAAATGTAGATGTGTGACTCTATTTCTATGGCAATAGCGAACCACAAGCTGTAGAGTACTGGTTTAAAAAAAATAATAATAATAATAATAATAAAAGCAGGAAGGTTTAACAGCACCAGGAGCTTTTCTGAATGTTACTACCAGCACGGTGTTTAAGTTGTCTGTCAGCATTTTCCTGGTACATCTCATTCTGAGATCTTTCTAGAGACTGCAATTAGCATGAAAAGAAGTGGAAAAAAAAAAATCATATTCCTTTTTATGAAAGCTCCTTTTTAGCTGACCGTGTATTATTTAAATTTAGGCTAAAGGTTGATTATTTTAAATAGATTCCGAATAATAGTTTATTTTAATTGTAATGTCTTCGTAATTGTTGCTGTGCATAAAATACGCTCATTATAATAAACACAAGACAATCTGAACATTCACAGAGATCTCCAGATTCATGTCCCAGATATCTTCTATGTTAATGATTTTGTCTGTTCCCTGCAGCATAATTTGTAGGCTAAAATTTGTAAAGCGTATTGTTTACCAACAGAGAAGGAAGACTTCCCTGAGTTTAAAATATTTTGCTGTATAAGTGGAATATTAATGGGTAAATGAGAAGTGATTTATCTGGTCCTCCGTGGTTCACGCTGATTTGAGTCTGCAGGCAGATTGGGCTGTCCTGGGAGGTTTCTTTTCTGTCCAGAAATGGTGACAAATCAGACTTTCTTGCATTATTTTCAACACTAGGAGTCAGGGCCAGAATAACAATAATTAAAAAAGCAGAAATACAGAAATAAATGAGGGTGAATTTGCAGAAATTATGCAATCTAAGTTTCCAAATGCAACACACGTGCCTGTCCTTAAGCTGCTGTTTTTTCATTTGCCTTTTTTGCAAGTTATGCAGCCGTAGTGAAAGAGGTGAATATTTGTGGGTGCTCTGCTGTGTCTTGTGAGTTTCCGACAGATCACAGAAGCCTTTAAAGGCAAAGCGCTGTGTGAAATCTTTCGGTACTATGTGGTTTGTAGCAGTCAGGCTTGCATGTTTGAATTTCAAGTGCAACGCCCTCACATTTCGGATTAGTTTTGAAACGTGGAGATCTGTGTCTGTTACGTGACATTACATACTGGGCATAAGAAAACACATGCGTTCATTAAAAACCCCAAACAACTTTGGTTTGTAGTAGAGAAATTTGGTGTTTGTTGTTGTTAATGAAAAATTGAAGCTCTCCAGGAGAAACAGTTTCCATCCAGCACACGGCACTTTGGCCAATTGCCCGTCTTCCCTTGTACCTTTCATCAGTGTCTGGAAGAAAGATTTATTTGGGGTAGTAAAATAAAGTAAAATGCAGTTCTATCCATAAAGCCATGTTAGACTGCCAGCAGGACCATGTGCAACGGTGAGTTCACAAGCTTCAGGCTGCGAGGGCATCGTGCGTTTTATCACAGAATCACAGAATCACAGAATTTCTAGGTTGGAAGAGACCTCAAGATCATCGAGTCCAACCTCTAACCTAACCCTAAAAGTCCCCAATCTCTGTTCTGGCAATCTCCCACCGTGTTCATCCCCTTCCCTTTATGCAGCAGTACACTACCAGGATCAAATGAACCTGGCAGATTATACTTGAGGTCATGTTTCCTTGCTCAAAGGGCCCATAACTTTCTTGAGCAACTGATAAGTCTTGTGAGAGAACAGGGCGTTTTGTGTTTAGACTTATGCCATCATCAGAAAACACTTTCATTTACTTCGCGTTATTTCAATGTTGGTGTTAGAACAATGACATGAAAAGGCTGTACCTCTGGCCTGAAACTCTGATAGAACTTTCTGTTCCTTATGGGGGAATTTCATATGTCCCATTTGTGCTCTCAAAGGAGCAAAGAGCTCTTGTTTTTGATGCTGTTCCCTTATAAAGTCAGAGTCTAGGGAAAAAAATAAATAAGTGGAAAATTCCAGAGTAGCATAGTTCCTTCCATTGGTTTTCAAGATTGCATTAAAATGTAGCAGAAGACGCAGCCTTTAAAATATTGCCTTATAATTTGCTCAGCCATGGCATATTTACTTCTCTGGAAAGTGAGTATTTATTGCTTCTTTTAACAGAGGAACTGTTTTTAGCATGTTAACTCTCGGGGAGCCAAAGTAAACAAGCTGCATGCAACTGTTGTGCTTACTGCCACATTCCTCCTGACTTGCTCCTGCTCCTCGCTGCAGACACAAGGGGAGAAAAAGGGGGTTGGTTGTTGTGAAAGATGCATCTGTGATGCCTGTATTTCTTCCAGGCCACTCCAAACTCCTTCTAAGTCCTTCAGGAATGCAAGGAGGCCAGGAACACCTCGTACCTTGTGCTTGACAAATCCCGGTTCTGGCAATCTCCCACCGTGTTCATTCAGCTAAGAGAAGGTTGTGTCTTTCCTTTCAGACTCCTCAGAGAACATCTTGGAGAAAAAGAAGTTGAATTGACATTGATCTTTGACGCCGTAGAGGAGGCAGATCTGGCTAACTATACATGTCACGTGGAAAACAGGAATGGACGGAAACACGCCAGTGTTCTTCTGCGCAAGAAAGGTAATTCTCAGTATTTTAGTAGCTGCAATCTCACCTGCCTCAGCAGCCATGGGTCAGCCAGTAGCAAAGGTCCTGCTGACCTGTCTGAGGCAGGCTGAACTCCTGGGTGCTTACTGGAGCTGAAGTACATTTGTGTTATGGCTTCACTTTACTATTTGCGGAAAAAAAAAGAATCATGAACTGTTTTTCAGTCACTAGTGAATCGGCCTCACAGGCGATGTACTTGCCTGGAATACAGTCACCCATAAAGCCCCGCTTAAATCAGTGGAAATATTTTGGTCTAAACAAGCTATGAATTTGACCCAGAGTTGACTGACTAGACCAGAGGTTATCATTTGACAGAGTTAAAATGTCTGTTTCTTACAATAGGAATCTCAGCAGTGAGGTCAGATGTTCTCATACTTCTCCACTTCCTTTAACAGCTTCGCTGTTTAAAAGGAAATCTTTAAATAATTGCCATGCATTTTGATTTCTAACTGCAGAGGGGAATGAAAACATTGCAGTGGTAGCTACAGATCAATGGAGAATTACCTCATTGTTGCATTACTTTGCTGGATACCGTGCCTGGAATTGGGACTACCACTGTTGACAAGTTATCTGTGGCAGAACAGGAACCATTTGGGTTTGGATGTGCCAAATGAAGAGGTGCTACCCTGCCCTGCTGTTTGTAGAAGTTGTATTGTAAGGCACATAGCGGTATCTCATTACAGTTCTTATCTTGTTAGTTCAATCACCTCTTCTATTTGTAAGTCGGGTGACGTTTAAATTTGCCTGTAGTCTGTGTCAGATGAGTGTCTTAGGCAGTACCAAAGCTATACGACAGTAACTGTTGGGAGAGCAAGGAAAGGTTACCTGCTCAGGATACAAAAGCAATGTGAAACCATAGAGCTGTCAGCACAGGAGATAGACTAAAGAGTTAATAACGTTGTCCAGATCTCCGTTGTCATTTTTGGCTATAAATCATTTACCAAAAGAAAGAAATGTTTCCACAAGGCACGCCTGCAAGAGCTGTTCCAGTCTTTCATGCGCCTTCAGACCCCTGAGGCAAAGGATACGCAGACTGTGGACTGCAGTGTTAGTGTTGGGTAAGCAAGGCAGTGGCCTCCGTCACCATCCCTGCAGCTACATCCCACAGAAGTGTCCCCATTACAAGAAGGTGTAAATATACTGTTGGTACCTGAGCATGCTGCAGATTGACCTCTGAGCCTAGGGTAGACGTCACCATGGGACAAATGAACCAAGAGCCAGGTGAAAGAACAGGAAGACCAGCCAAGGCATCTCTAGATGGGGTTGAAACCAGCCTCACCAGCATCTCGAGTCTGGCAAACAACCAGAGTCAGCAGGTTCACCTAAAGCCATGCTGGATGCTAAGTGTGCTGTGTTTCATGTACCCTCAGATAATCTGTATATCATCAAAGGTGAGGGAGAGATGGTATTGGGACAAAAAAAAAAAAAAAGACCTAGTAGGGAGAGGAAATTTTGGGCTCAACAACCTTTTCTACTATGCTTTCTTGTGACCAGCAGGTTATATGTGCAAAAGCACAGTATTCAGTCCTGCTAAAACTGGATTAACTCTGCTAACATGATCTCCTATACGAGACTTTTATGTCCTCCCAGGAAGAGGGGCGTCACATAGGCCATATGTGAATGATGGGGATAAAACACAATACAGAAACCACAAACCACCTTGAAAAACAAGGGCCTGCAGTTGTGATGCAGAACACACACCATTGAACATATAAATTGACAGGGTGTCACAACTTTAATTAAGGAAACTGGTCATCATGATGAATGATTAGCCTCTTTAGGGCAAAAAAGCATTCTACCTTTCCATCCATTGAACCTAATAAATACACAACTGATAGCATGGATAGCTGTGTTGACGCTGGTAAACGCTCAGCTGTGTTGCATATATTAGAATAACAAGCTAGGTTTATTTATAACAAGAAAATGCAGACATTTCAGAGCTCTGCTGAAATTATGGGAGAAGCAGTGCTGAATACAGAATTTGGAGGTGGAGAGGATCACTCCTCAGCCGCTATTTCATTTCTCTCTGAAATGTGGTTGTAGAAAGCTTCTATTCCCCTTGGGCATTCTCGATAGTTTATTTTCAAGCTATTAAAGTGCCATTTAAAATATCCCCACTATTTTCACTATGTCCTTTGACGACCTGTCCCATTGGCTTGTTTTTTAAAGTACTAAGTTCTTACTAATACTTGGCCAAACTTTTCCATTCTGTAGCTTGATATAATTCTTATCCTAGCTTTTTTTTGGCTTGGATTTGATTGTAGAGTATTCATAAGCCAGGAAATGCTACAGTTTTACTGACCTGTGACAGGAATTAGGACAGGTCTGGTAGAGGGCTGTAGACCGGCATCCTCTATTTGTGTGTCAAAGGATTGCAGATTCCTATTGTAATGGAGAAAAAAAAAAAAAATTAGAGAAGTAGTACAAAAGTTTCTGGAGTTGCTTCCTGTTTTAACATGGGATGTTAATTTTTAAGCATGTATTAATGTTCTTTTAAGCATATACTTTGTTAAGGAAGAAAAAGGAATTGTTCAGAGATTTAAGGTACAGTATGTTGAAGTCTTTTGCTGCATTAGAGGTACAGCCCTCACAAATGCTTCTTGAGAATACAGGCAGCTGTCTGATACCCAGGACTGCTGCTGAATTGATATCCCCAGATCATGCATCATGTAGGATTTTTATTTTTGACTGAAAATGAACCATGCTTTGCATTTTTGTCCTCCATACTGGTATTACATGGCATCACAATATATACCCGCTTACTCCTTAGTTGTGGAAAGAGCTCAGGATTCCCTTCAGATGAATTTGAAAACAGTCCAGTATTTTCCTTACTGAAATCTAAGTACGCTATAAAATAACTGTCCTGGAACATGAATAACTTGTCTGGAAGTGCAGAATAAAATCAAGCAGTGCTCTTAGCAGAAAGAAGCAGTGAATTTAGATAAAGGCAAATATTACAATTATGTTGGCTCAACAGTTATTTTCAAGGAGGCTGCCTTTGTTCAAGACACACAGGAAACTAATGAGTTTTTTGATACCGATGTAATATTAAATGATGAAGAACCTTCTGAAGTATATTTGGCTCTCACTTATTGGGTATTTATGAGACTTGTAGTATTTTAAAGGTTGTAATCCTCCATATGATAAGCTGTGGCTGGGTCCTTTACAGTATTTTACATTAGAACCTATCTGACTATTATTATTTACTAATTTTCAGCCACCATTATAGCACAAAGGCCAGATCCAACTCCTTTCCTAATGTTGCATTTACTCAACTGCCTTCCCCATTGATTTCAGTGAGGACTACTAGAGGGGTAAGGCATTCATCAGAAGCAGAGACTAAGAGCTCGACAGGCAAGAAAACTGAGTGTTTGTGGGGTTTCCTCCTTTGCCCCCACCTAGGAACAGAGATAAGGAGACCAGAAGTTAAGTCTGGAGCCTAGGAGACTTATGGGGCAGAAAGACAAATAAAGGAGGAGGTGTAAAAGGGAGGTCAGTTCTACCTTTTGAGCTGGAATTACAGTTTTCACTGCTGTTTTGTTGCTATACCCTGCCATTGCCCAGGCAAGTGGCTTCAAGTCTGTGCTCCTCTGTGGGCTACAGGTGATCTTCAGGACACAGCACAGGCAAAAACAGTCATTCAACAAACCCAGCTTTGCTGGGGATGTAGACAGGTCTCTGCCACGGATGGGCTGTTTAAGTCCTGTAACACACAACAGCTTCAAATGGTGCCAAATCAAAGAGGCAAACCCCAAAAGTGTGCAACATAATGTGCTCAGGGGTTTGTCGACTGCTGAGCTACAGGCGTTCAGTGCCCAGCAACTGGGGTACAGCTGCAGCATAGATCAGAGAATACAGCAGGCTCTGTTCCTGGGCTTTATTCTGCAAGGTAGCCTAGGTCAGCTGCGATGTCCAAAACTGAATGGCCTTCGTCCTTTTCTCTCCTTCCCAGCTGTCAGTTTTGCCATCATCCCAATTTCCTGGTAGAAACGTTTCAGTACAAGAAAGGTTTTCTTTCTTTTTCCTTTTTTTTTTCCACTGAAAAGTAATTTTGACCAACTCTGTTCTCCATTTGACCAGATTTCTCCCCAGAGCATATGCTAACTTTATCTTGCAGTGTAATAAAAGTCCCATGAATTCCCTGTTCTCAGAGAGATTAAATAGCTATTATAATAGACTTTTTCCATCTATTAGTCCATGACTTCTCAGCAGACAGACATCAGAGATACTGTAAACTGGGAATAACTTGACATCTGATGTTAATTATTGAAATACAAGGCATGGTGAGGCAGGGCTAACCCCAAAAGATACACAACTAATTTGCTTTTTATCTTGAAAATGACAGAAATGACATAGCAGTAATTTCTTCTGGCCTAAGTTTTAGAAGTGTAAAGATCACAAAAACTTTTTCTCGCATGTATTACAGTTCTTATATCTTCATATTGTATTTATCACAGCAGCAAATATCTTCCTGACATCTTACCTAATTAATATAGAGGCTATAATGTAGATGTTAATGTATTTAATATAGATGCTAATATATAATAGAGAGGCTAATTAATATAGATGCTATTGTCAAATTGGCATGTTTTGTCTTTTATGGTAATGTAATATGCCAAGTGGTGTTACAAGCAATACTGTGTTCCGAGGACATTTCAGGATAAGGATACTGCTCAAGCTAGCATCCTAGGTCAGATAGAGCACTGTATTTAAGGCTTTTTATTTCATTCTGGCATTGGTTTGCCAAATGACCTTGAACACGTTGCTTCCAGGCCTCTGTTTCTCCAGCTGTAAAAGATGGATAATTGCATTTGGATGAATTTGTGAAGTACTTTGGGATAGACTGCTTGTGATGTTTTCTAATAAAAGCATCCCAGTAGGAAATTTTAGCAAGCACTAGTTCCCATTTAAAGTGTAACGTGTGCTAAACAAACATGTGAGAACTCCATTGGTAGCCGTCACAACTCGAAGTGTGTGCTTCTGGCTCCTCACATCATTTTGGGCACTCTACATGCTCAATTCATCCGCTAGTGATTCAGCCAAAGTCCTGGCTGGACAGCTTACATCAGCTCATCTGCTGGCTCCACAAATATAAAACCAAAGTTTAATATTATTTGGGGGACTGGAGTCTCCCAAATGGGGTACAATATGCCTAGTAAACCTATTCTCACACGCTGCATACAGCATTTGATGCTCTCTGCCAAGATAGAAGTTTCAAACTCCACAAGCTCATTAAAGGTTGATTAATCCTCAGTGTAAAATCACTACATAATTCCCTGGTAGAGTTATGATTATAGCCTCAAATGCCTTCTGGATGGCAATTTCAGAAAGGCAGTAGAAGGAATGAGTGCTTGGAGTTGAATAATAGGTAATGAACAAAAAAATAGAGACATCCTTAATGTTACAGTGGTTATAACAAGAAGTTCTGCAATTTTACATGGAATTGTACAGTGCATTAGAGCAATTAAAGTTCAAAAAGATCATAACCTTTGTCTTTCCCTGATAATTTTAGATCTGATCTACAAAATAGAGCTTGCTGGAGGTTTGGGAGCCATCCTTCTTCTGCTTATTTTGCTGGTGACCATCTATAAATGCTACAACATAGAGTTAATGCTCTTCTACAGACAGAACTTTGGAGGAGATGAAGCAGCAGATGGTAAGCAGTTGCTCAGGAAACTCATAATATATGCACTGGAAATATTTCAGAGGTCCAAAGTGGTGAAATTTCTAGTTTAAGTTCAAACTTCTATGCACCCAAAAGTGTAAATCCCTAAGACTTCTCCTCAAAGCCTACTGGAATCAGAGTCTGTTCACTGAAGTGTCTCTGGTGCATTCCATAGGGAAATGGGAGTAGGAAGAAATGCTCAGGACAGCATTATGGATGCTTGGATGGTGTTTGCGATCTGATTCCTCAGCAAAACTTTTAAACATTTCCCCATAAATTATTTTTAGGCTGTTGACTAACTCTAGGAACCAGTAAGAGTCAATTGTTATTGAGGTTAACTAGTTACCTCAGTTAATTGCGAGTTTGAAAACAGCTTAATGGAAATATACAGCTTGCCTGAAGACTACATTTAAGAATAGCATGGGGTGTTTTTCAGTCCATCCGTCCCGTCCCATCCCCCCTTTTGGTAGCATACGATCTCTTTGGTGCCTAAAGCTAAGCCTATTTTTTAAATTGAAGCTTTAATTTCCCTGAACATTGAATGTTCCTGCTCCTGTGAAGCTGGAATTAGCCCTAGTGAGCTAAATCCAAAAGCTTTAAATTGTATTAGTGAATTATAGCATATTATGTTATAGCATAGTTAATATGCTATTAATGTGCATATAACTAGTATCTGCTGAAGATCTGAAATACAGTACTCAAGTAAAGGTACTTCTCATAGCCTCCGTCAACACTTAAGAGTCACGTAGGCAGCCTGGAATGGTATCTAGAAACAATAACATTTGCAAAAGGAGCAGGGAACACATTTCCCCCATTGTGCAAAAACAATGGGCAGTTGTACTGACCTGTTGCTTTCTGCAGCTCGCATCACCATTATCAAAAGCATTGTTTTCTGTTAAACACTGGGTAGATGAAGTGTGAAAAGGGTTGGCTGCAAAGAAATCCACAGGAGTTTTGGAGGATGGGTGGAATGATATCCAAGGGGTTATAGAATGTGGAATGTTAAATAGCAGGAACAGAAGTCAGGAAACTTCTCTGAGTCTTGGTGTAAGTGGGAGAACCTACAATTAAGCTTTTCTCTTACTATACAATACTGGACAATGTTTATTCTAATCTGTAGGAGAAAGTGAAGGGTAAGATTTTGTGATTTTAGAGGTAATTTACTTCTAATCCTTGGGGTTATACCAGTATGATTGCTTGGTTTGCACCAACCAGAAGTGACATGAAGTGGTAGCTTTCCTCCAGATTGCTTTCATTTGTTTAGCTCGTGTTTTCAGTGTGAAGCTGCTGCATTTTTATTAATGCAACTTCATCGCTCAGTTACTTTTTAATTCATGCAACATGATTAGTTTCTAGTTGTTCAGAAGAGACCTCACGAGTACTTAAGAGGATTCTGTGTGCGTGACAATTCTGAAATCAACCTCTTGTTTTTCCAGTGTGTGACTTTAGAGCTACTGCAGCCTTGCATCTCATTCTGATCCTGCTGAATGAAAGATGGAGGCAGAATGTTGCTGAAGTCACAGTGTATAGAAGTGTGTTTCTTCCTACTTCTGTAGGCTGTAGAGTGAACGTGGAGCGGTCCTGCGAGAAGCCAGCTGCATATATGCAATTGCAGGATCATATCCCATTTTATAAGTGTATTTCTTTAAAGTAAAAGATTTGGAACCAAAAAGATTTGCTTCATCCAATTGTTAAAAATACCCTATTTAAGCAGCAGCTGGATGCATTCACTTCCTGTGTTGCACGTAGCGTTGCTTTTAGACCAAACATTTCAGCAGTACTGAAGATTAAGGGAAGCCATTTACAGAATAGCCCCCAGCAGCGCTGCATCCAAAGCACACAGAGCAAGCAGTGGGTGAGCGTGGCTAGGTCCTTCTGTTAACATCCAGTAAATAAGAGGCTTGTGAAGAGGCAGTTGAGGCTGCAGAGATGTGGCACAAGCATATGGACTCACGGGGCCCTGGGGGAGCTGCTTCTGTCTCCCTTTTGCTTGCTTGCATTGTGGATAGAGGCGGCTGGAGAGGGCAGTGGTACCCACGCAGCTGGAAGGGACAGGGATCAGCTCAGGGACTGTTCATGCTGTTCCCAGTCCCTGTCTTCCTCTCTAAGCACACAGCTTTCGTGCTGCTTTGTAACTGAGCACATCGGTGCTCTGGGGTTTGCTCTGCTACCTTTACAGAGCTCTCAGATGTTTCCAGGGATGTTTGTGTCCTGAATCCCGTGGTAGTTGGCTTCTCTTAAAAGGTTTCAAAAAGCGTCATTACGGACAAGATAGCAGGTTTTGGACATGGCTCCAAAGCCAACTGGCCTTCATTTCTTTGCTCTTAGTTCTTCTGTCAACTTTCCATCAGTCACTACTATTCCTGTGAGCTGCTGATTTCAGAGAAATGCCAGCACACCAGGTGGACCTCCTCCCATACAGCCCTGGTGACACCAGGCAAATTGCCTTTTACAGACGATTATTCACATGCTTTGTCTGTGGCTCTGACCCTTGCGGGTCTGGCCTTGTGTCAAGAATTACAAGAAAGCAACCATCGTTTCAAGGTCACTGAAGAACATGTTGTATTATGATTAGCTATTTTTTTCTTTTTATTGGAATGTATTGATGAGTTTTAACTGCTTCCATTATCTTCCATGTGCACAGTTCTTCAGATAATTGGTACTCAGCAATCCTCCATTCATGCAGTTTTGTCCTCACAACATTAACTATTTGATTTTTCATTTCTGTAAATAATGGCAGCTGTGCTCTTCCCTGGAGACTAAATTGCTGAAGGTTGACTTTTTCAATACACTCTTTTCCATTACTGCAGAGGAATAACAAAGAGAAATGTCACTAAGACAGGCTGATCACAGCATGGATCTCAAGCTCGATAGCGGTGCCACTTCTGTTCCTGGTACGCTTGCCAGCTCTCAGCTCTGTGTGTCGGATGCAGAGAGCTGGAGTCTAGCCCTGATGCTGTGCAGGAGGGGCAAGGAACCGTGTTGCCAGACCTCTGTGTCACAGCCCAGCTTTCCTCACAAGGCATTTGCTGGGGTCCCCTCTGTCACCCACCTTTTGATGAAGCTCTGAGGCTTTGCTTCCACCCTGAGGTGCAGGCATCCTAGTGCAGGAGCAAGTCTCTCCTGGCTCCACACTTGCTCTTGGAGTTATTTCTAGCTCTGATAAGGTGAGCCCCAGGTATGTAAAATGTCCTGGATCAAATGACCTCTAAAGTTATGATACTGGCTTTAAAATCTGGGAGATTTTCTGAAAGAATGCTTTGAACTGTTCACATTTGTCACTGTTTTCTGTATAATCAGTATTCATTAGAGTTTAAGTTGTGCATTTCTCACATTTATTTGTGAAAGGAAGTTCTCCTTTGAGTGAGAGCTCAAAACTTTCCCATAACCATTGCACTCTTGAGGCATGGGAGCTGAAACAAAGATTTCCATTAGCACCAGATAAAGGATTAAAATAAAAAGTTCAAGCATTAGTATTGGTATTTGAATTTTGCCTGAGATCTCTTCAGATACGAAGTGTGTATGCTGACCACATGAGGCAGACTTACTAGCTAGCTAATTTCTTTGCAAAAGCCAGGTTATATATTCATATGAAAATTACCACTTTTGTTGGGAAATGCGTGATCATTTCTAGCGATAATGCAGCTTTCTAGAACTGTCCTGTGCTCTTTGTAGTGCTTCTGCGAACATCAGGCTGAACGTGAATTTGTTTCCTTACAGACAACAAGGAATATGACGCGTATCTTTCATACACCAAAGTGGATCCTGATGCATTAGATTGTGATAATAACGAAGAGGAGCACTTTGCACTGGAAATCCTGCCAGACGTTCTCGAAAAGCACTATGGATACAAGCTCTTCATTCCAGATAGGGACCTGATTCCTAGTGGAAGTAAGTATTTCGGACCTTTGAGTTTTAATTCTCTCCGATGTGCTGTGAAGGCCTGCACTGTGCAATAAATACTAGGTAGGGGAAAGCCTGTCCTTGTGAAGTGGTTGTCAGGAGTGGATAAGTTTCCTCACTGCTGCAGATTTGAGCTCTAGGTTAGGGTTTGTTCCTGCACCACTGAAACCAGAGTGGGAGCTGCTACTGATTTCAGTGGAGGCAGAAGCTGGACCTTTCAACAGGGGAGGCAGCAGCGCTGCAAGCAATAGTGTAATATAAAATCTCTGTGTCGGATACAAGGAGCTAAAAGTGAAAGTTCCAAAAAAGATTTGTGGTTTCTGTTTTATTATTGAAAATTGCATTTTTTTAGTAATTACTTTTTTGTCTGTGTCTTTTTTCCCCAACTTTGAAGTCTTCTAATTAGCTAGATTAGTTTTCCAATTAGTTGCAAACATGTAGTTTTTCATTAGGGTTTTGACCAAGTGTTGCGTTTCTGAGCAGTATTGGTATTACGTAAGTAATACTAATTCTTCAGGGGACTGCGTGTGGTCCTGTGATCTGATGCTGTCTTCCATGCTGATGGTAAAATACAGCTGTCCATTTCAAATCAATTTTGCTGCTGTGTCTGAAGATTCAGCAGCACCTTTGGATGCCTGTACCAACAGTTAATGCCTTCTGAGCTGTGGTTATGGCATCTTTTCCAAATTCATTTCTGGACAAGTCAAAAAGACCATGAATCACGTCAGTGAATGGCACAATATGTTTGCTTTAATATCGTATTTATTTGAAATGTTACCCATGTGAAAAATATGCCCTTTTTTTTTCACTAATTCTATCTGCTACAAATCATTTCCATGAAAAATGCTAAAAGAGTGTATGAACTTATTTCTGTATATGCTACTGGATAGGAAATAGGAACAAGAAAACAAAGCAATGACTGTACTGGAGCAGATGTCCCCAAACATGAAACAGCTAGAACATGACTGCATTAGCAGCCTGCCTGCCAAAGACTTCAAACTGCTGCCTTGCTGCTGCCAAACCCAGTGCCTGCCCCAGAAGTTGAAGCCTATTTCTTTGCTATTTGAGGGAGCTGGAAGCAGAGCTCTGATTCCAGTCTCACTGGGAGAGAGGAGTCAGAGCCTAGGTAGAGATCATGCAAAGCCCCCTGTCGTGGCTTGAACTGATCGCTTGCTTTTGCAGCCTCTAGGCCAGAGCTGCTTCCTTTATTCCTTTGTGCTTTGCCCCTGCGAGGAGTGAGTTTTACTGTCCCCTGAAACATATTCCAGTAAGGGGACTTGGCTTATAGCCTTTTTATTTCTGACAGCCCAAGCAAGCAGTACTGAATTATTAGATAATAAGAGAAAATGTCTTTTTGTGTTGAAAATCACAGGACTGTAGTAAATAGTTGTTTCATATCCTACCATACAGCAGTTACACGTTGCAATTATACAAGTGAATTGGAGTTTAAATCTGGCCTTTCACCAATAACTATACGCACAGATTAATCTGAAATGAGATCCTTCTTTCCAATTGCTATACCAGCCAGCATGGTACTTTATTTTTGTCTATTTTTGTCAGTCAGACACTCAGCAAATACTTGTCATCACTTCGGGTATTCATTAAACCTCTTCTGAAAATGTAGGGTACCTGAAAATGTCAGTTCTCATTTATGAGCATTCACAGACTTAATACTTCTTTTTTCCTCTCAAACTCACTTCTTCAGTGTTATGAAAGGGCCTGATTCTAACATATGGAGCTTCAAGGATGCTTAATCACACATAATGACAATACAGAATAAAATATGGATCTGAAATGAGTGTGATTTGCATGCTTCAGCTTTGAAAAAGATAAGGGGGGGTGGCACTTGATTTTGAGGGGGGCAAGAGGGAGAAGTGATGGGGAAGGAGGGAAGGCTCAGCCTTCAACAGTATTTGCAAGCTGTTGGTGTGCAGAGGAGAAGGGAACGTGGCTGTTTCTGTCATTTGTGCAATGCTCACCAGCCTTACAAGGACTTGCAGTGCGTAGTGAGGAGAGCAGGCAGCACGATGTGCTATCGACCTGCTAGAAATTTCAGAGGCAAACCTAACATATTTTAGAGTGACTGTCACAAGAAGTGGCAGATGCGACAAAATAGATGGCTCTTCAGGGCACCTTCCTATAGAAGAACAGGGTTTTGGTCATACCCGTTTTGATTTTAGGAAATATTTCTTCTCACATGTACCACATTTCCTTGTCTTTTGGTGTAAATGACTTTGTGTGTTATAATGCTTTCCCGCTCTCCATGCTGATGTTGCCATCTGTATCTTTTCCCATGTACTTAAATGTGTGATTCCAGCAAATCTGGGGTGTTTTCGAAGTCTGGTCGTTTCACATAATCTCTGCAGTTTTAAGGTGCTGCCACAGGAGGGTGTGCATTATTGCGCTTGCTTCCTGGCATGTAGTAACACAGCTGCTGTTTGGGTTTGAGAGCAAGCAAAAAATAGATATGTTAAATAGTATTTCATTTGTCTTCCTTGGATACTTCTCTGAACAAACTGAAAAGCTGACTTCAGAAAAGTTCAGGACAAATTTGATGATGATTTTGCCAGGTGATTCAGCTCTAGGGAGAAGCTGGGATAGGCTCCGCGTGCCTTTCTGCAGCCGAGGGAGAGGTTCAAGCCAGATGCACCTGAGCAGGGGTTTGCTCACCCAGCAGAGCTTCTCTGCCAAAGGCAGACCCTGGCAGTGCCCCCAGCTCACATCCCAGCTCTGCACTTCGGCTCTGCGCTGAGGACTGGCTGTCTGAAGGAGGCGTGTGGAGCAGATGTTGCCAGCCCTTGGAGGACAGAGATGATGGCTGCGGGGGCCGAGGCCCTGCCTTTGGAAAGCAGATTCCTGGCCTCAGGAGCCCAGGTTAGATGAGTCTGAGTCACATTTGCAGGAAGTGTTGGTTTCTGTGCCCTGCAAAGCCAGAATACAATTACTGTCCCAGTGGAGCATTTTGTCCTAGTGGGAGATCCCTCAGGAAGGGCACTGAGGGCCTGGGTGAGGCCCACCTCGCAGCAGCCAGCAAGGACCTTTGCAGAGACTCTTGGTGTCGCCTGAGAGCAGCATGAAGGGACCCAACCCTGAACAGGTGAGGTGGAAACAGGGCTCAAGCAGCCAGTGCTCCTCTGCTCTCCCTCACACAGAAGCCCACACAGCCATGCAGGCCGGTGGGGTGACAGGGCAGCAAGATGCCACATGTGGTGTGCTGTGTAAGCAGCAAGACCAAGTTTGACTTTAATTCCAGCTATTCTTTCTTAAAGAGTATCCTTTAGTAATGACAGACAGAGCATTCTTCATTCCCTCAAAGCAGACAGCACATATACCTGTCTGCCTAGGCACCTAAGGTGCCAATGAACATGTCGGCCTGTATAAGGAGATGACGATCCTTAATTATTCTTAGCCATTATCATTTTTTCCACCCTATTACTTTTCAAGACCTTTTTTGAACAAACGCTTTTCCGCAGCCAAGCAGACTCTCAAACCTCATGAGCTTTTTAATTCAGTGTTAGGAGACCTGAGGAAACTGAAGAGCTGAGAGGAAAAAGTAGAAATACTTACATTTTTATCTGAGACATTTTCTGTCTCGCTGAGGATGTTTCTACAGAGAGAATGATATATTTGCACTTGATTCTTCTAAAATTGGGTCTACATCAGAGGAAGATATTTTTCTCCAGTGGCTTCTACAAATTATTTTAAACCCTGAAAGTGAAGAGATCAAGCCTGTCTATTTGTATTTTTAATACCAGCAATACTAATCTATTAGAACATCATCTAGTTGCTCTCTAAGCATACGCACATTTGATCTTGACAGGATTGAAAGCACACCAGCAATTCACTCCAGCTCAGCCCAGGGTGTAGAGATCAGGCACTGAGAAGAACAACATTGATAGAATAAAAATCTTTGCTTTTACCTGGGAAATAGGAGCTAGGCAGCATGACAGGAGAGCACCTCAGGTATCCAATAAAAAGCACCCAACAGTCAATATTGAATTTCTGACAGTTTGTAGTTTTGTCTGCGTGTCTGCAGTGGGTTTCTTTTGTGTTGTTGTTTTGGTTTGGGTTGGGTTTTTTTGTTGTTGTTGAGTGGTGAATTTGAGCTTCCTAAGTTCCTGGACGAAGAAAACCCACTGGGACAGTGTGCCTGGGGTTCCCAAGGAGCCTTTATTTAGGTATGTGACACCATTTACATGGAACAGAAATAGAGCACTCAGCACCACAAACTCCTTTACAAAGTCCTTGGTTATTTGCTCTGTATGAATCTTAGAGTTAATGCCAGGCAAGTAAAAATGAAATACAGCAGAATTAGTTAAAAGTGGAATAAATATAAACAAAATCCCTCTCTTTAGAGTCGGCCAGGAGAGGATGTCTACCTTTCAGTGGTTTGCTGAAGGCCACCAAGATGGTCGGGAAGCTGGTGCACGTAGCATAAGAGGAGAGGCCAAAAAAACTGTATTTCATGAAGAAAAGAAAGGCAAAGGGGGAATTTTATTGTTGTCTTTCCAGTGGAAAGCACACAGAATATGGAGGCAGACTCTTCTCAGAGATGCAAAGTCGTTGGATAAGAGTCCATAGATAGAAGTTACAACTCTGAAAATTCCAGTCTAATATTTGGAAATTTTTCCTTGCCGTGAGGGTGGTCAGACACCAGGACAGTACCCAAAGTCACTGGAGAAGAAGCCTTGAGAAGATCCTTGGAAATTTTCAAAGCTCTACTGGACAAGGCCCTGAACAACCTTACCTGCTCCTGCTTTGGGTGGAGGATTGAGCTGGAGACCTTCAGATCCCAGCCCGTGTGATTTTACGAGTCTTTGATTCTAAATACCCAGAATTTTGATTCCAACATCCACTACTCTACGAGTTTTGGTTTCACCAGAATCTCCAACTTCAGACACTTTGGTCTCCAATGAGATATCGCCAAAGCCATCTTCTATTCTATTATTTGTTTCATTCTGTTGTACTCATCACCCGTCTCTTAGCTTATAGCAGGATTGTGCTCTCTTTGGGGCAGGGGCCATCACTCTGTTCGGTATTAAAGCATTGCTGACTGCATTGCTGTTCTGGCTGGAGCTAGAACAAGCAACAAATGTTTAAGAAATAGGAAAAGCAAGACAAGCAGTTATTTTTGCTGTAATAAAGTAACTCAAGTTAGGGTTTGGGAACTATTCAGTTAGGAAACTAGGACTGAATTATTATTCTATAAATAACTCTTCCTCAAGTGATAGTCATGTTGCCAGAGGCAGCAAGGCTGGTTATTTTCAGAGTGTCAGGAACTGGCCAGTATGGTGGTTGGCAAATACTCTTTGGTCCTTGTGGTGCTGCAGACCACATTTGCCAAAAATATCCACAAGACTTGATATGATTGCTGTTTTTCTCTCTCCCTCAGCCACTTTTGCAGATTGTTTGA
>CM021734.1:13632699-13754607 GCA_011075105.1 Heteronetta atricapilla | reverse complement strand
AAAAAAAAAAAAAAAAAAAAAAAAAAAAAAAAAAAAAACGTTTGTTTATGGGTCTAAAACTTCTTGTTGTCCATACTTCTTTGAAGATCACATTGGCCATGATACAAGTAAGTTACCGATAGAGCTTCCCAAAACCATAATTTTTGAATGAGAAATGCTAACATTTTGAAAACTGTTTTTGTGCCGTACTGCAAAATGGTGTTTCAAGAAGATGAGGAAAAAAAGATCAAAATTATAATGTCCTTTTTCAATAAAATCAAGTGAGTTAATGCAAATTCTGCCATTTTATTTTTACTTTATACTTTATGATACAATATAATTTTGAGAACCAAAGACAGATTATTCTATCCCGATTTTGTCAAGATTTTTTCTCCCCTTATAATGAAATGTCACTGAAATTGACTCCTTCCTTGACAACAATGAAGTTTTAATGAAATGACATTTATCTGATGAAAATATGTCTGGAGTCTTGGAGTTGATGATGATTGGTGATGTGAATCCTGAAGTGCTTGTTCAGTTTCTTCTTGAAAGTTTGATAATGACTTTTTAGCTCAATAGAAAGGCAAAACCAACCCTTTGCATTGTAGCTGACTTGTATTTAATACTTCTAATGGACAGAACACTTAAGACAGCTTACCCTCTGTTATTTTGAGCAGTCTCTAATTCTGAATTGAAAGGGAGTGAGTGATTTAGCAACTCTAAGATTTATGCACTCTTGTACCACTGAAGGGTAGGGGGAAGCATGAATTTCCAGGCTTTAGGAAGACAGGAACCTGTCCTTTTTTTGCTTTTCCTCGCAGAAGTGTTTGTTGTGCACGTTGGGCATTCTGTAGGATGCACCCAATGGCACCACATGCTCCAGGGAAGTAGTAGCAGTTGTCCCAAGCTTAAGTTATTGGGTGTATTCAATGCTTCTGGGCCAGATGGCTGGAAAATGTGTTTGCCTTTCATTTGGTTTTCCACGCTTCTGTAATACGGTGTATTTCATCCCCACTGCACCAGGAGACCCCCTGTCCATTGGCTGTGTCTATCACTGAACCAGGTGCAACTTGGAATTTGCACCTAGTGGTCATTTGTGAAAGTCTGTATAGAGTTGTCTGTAGAAAGAGCTCCAAATTGTTGCAATATCCATCAAGTAAGCAGGGCGTACCCAAGTATGGGAGAGGCACAGAGGGGAGAAGTGTACACATGAGAAAATAGGGGATTTTTTCTCTCATCTTCCTACCTCATTCCCTCTTCGACTAAAGTAAAGTCTGGTGAGTTTCTGGTTGAGATGATACAATGGATGGGTTGTAGCCATTGACATTATTGCTGCTGGATATCTGAAGATATGAAAGGGAAGTGACTTTTTTCTTTGGAATTGGATGCGTACAGGATATGCGTGGCTGTGCTTAGCACTAACCTTGGTACGTGGTACTGAACAGCATTGTGTCCTGCAAAGAATTGTCTTGTACATAGCAGTGTTCTGAGTTGTTTGGAGGAGGGATGAATATGTCTCAGGAAAGATGCATGATAGTTTGTTGTTTTACTGTATCTTGCAGATTCAACCTCTAATGATGAAGCTTCCCACCTAAATTCTTTCTTTTTGGGAGCAGAAAGAAAGGAAGAAAATGAAGAGTCTGAGCTGTTGATACATTGGGATAATCTCTTTCCATTGTATTGAACATTTCTACCTTTCCCTAAGTTTTGTTTCACCAGTTCTGCTTATCATTTTCTCATTGTTGCTGATTCTCTCCCCTCTCTGCTGCCTCTCCCATGGATCATAATGTTGATTTTTTTTCATTAATGAGTAACTATTTTACACAGAGCAATGTGGGGCTTTTCCTCATAAAATATTTTAAGAGAAAAAAAAAACTGTAAATGCTGCATGATTAAAGAATCATAAAACTGAAAGTCAGGATTGTTGCCTAGAGATTTGTAATGTATGTGTATGTCTTAATTTTGTGTGTGTCTGTGGGATGTTTACAATTGCCTCTTTTTTCCATTTGTGAAAGAAATTCTTCTTGCTGCTAAGTGGTGAAATAAAGCATTAGTAAAGGCAGATTTGATGCTAACTATGCCTTCAGTCTCATGAAAATAAGCTATTTTAGAATGTTCCTGTTGGCCTATTTTGTAGCTATTTACTTTACTGGAAGTGGTGTGAATAAGCATGCTGTGGTATGGTGCCTGGGACTATAAAAATGAGTCTTGCAGTAACAGATGTTGATTAATGATGTTATTTGTAACCGTTGTTCCTGCTAGAGGGCAGTGTGTGTAAGAGAGGCCCTGCCCTGTGCTGAGTAAAGATCTGTTCTGTGCAGCTTTTGTGTCCAAGTCTTCATTTATAACACATGCTTCTCCTCTGTTGTCAGATAGCACATTCTGAGTAGCATGGTCAAAAGGTTCATGTAGTTAAAATAATAATTTCCTGTCTCTAAGCTCACAATCACGATGTTCTGCAACCAGCGAACACTTTCTGATCTTAGTATTTCTTTCAAGTGTTTTCATGTTTCTGGTCCTGACCCAAAACCCATTGAAACTTCTTGGAGTCCTGTCATTTAAATGGGTTTTAGATCAGGTCTGTAAGTAGACCTCTTTCCCATCCCGTTCCATGTCAGACCGCTATAATTGGCATCTCTTCCCTACCATCCCTGGGACAAGTGAAACTCTGGATCAGAAACCCAAGTCCAACTTCAAGAACAGTTTCAAGTTCAGTAAGCTGACATCATGGAGCTGATGATGGGGCTGGCATTTCTGCTTACACTGATCATTCGCAACTTCTTGGTGTGCATGAATGAAAGAAGAATACTGTTTTCTTCATCACTGATGTCTCAGCAAATAAACACCTCCAATATGCTTAAATTTTCCATTTGTTCGCGTCACTTGTGAAGTTTCTGTTAATACCTTGGTGTACATAGAAGCACAGGTTTGCACTATTAAAACAGACCATTGAGCCACAAAAAAATGCTGCTGGGTTTTCGTGGTCAGTACCTAGAGAAGAAAGAGCTACCATGCTGCTTCTATGCCGTAGCACAATTTCTGCATGTGATCAGGTTGATTTCTTTCCGAGCACTTGCTAGTTACGGTTTGCACACCCTGCAGCATCCTCCTGCCCTTGCATCTGGAACACAAGAAGTGCTTCCCAGAGTGTGCTTCCCTCAATGTGACTTTAATCGTAACCAGTGTTAATGTTAAAATTTACACAAACATTACGTTGATCTTGACCTATGATTTGGCAGTAAGCAAACTGTGTATTTTTAGTCAGTAGTGCATCTACACAGCGAGGATATTATGTAAATGCCATTCTGCTGAGATGAACAGGGAGAAGCAGTTACCGATTGAGGATGTTATTGAGGAGTTTTCTTGTATATATTCTATCAATAGAAATGTGTTGTGATGCACAATCCTGTTTCTGTTGGAGTATTTCGTGAAGTGCCCCTTGTCTTAAATGACGTGGATCAGTGAGCTATAGGATTTTGTTAAACTTAATTGCAAGCCTGATGTTTTGATACAATAGTCTTCTTTATTCTTTACTCTTTCTCTCTTTCTATAATTTGTAGCCTACATGGAAGATCTCACAAGATGTGTTGAGCAAAGCAGAAGACTCATTATCGTGTTAACTCCAGACTATGTTCTCAGGAGAGGATGGAGTATTTTTGAGATGGAAAACAGACTCCATAACATGCTAGTCAGTGGAGAAATCAAAGTTATTTTGATTGAGTGTACTGAATTAAAAGGGAAAGTGAATTATCACGAAGTGGAATCTTTAAAGCACACCATCAAACTTCTCTCAGTGGTGAAGTGGAAAGGACCAAGAAGCAGCAAACTGAATTCTAAGTTTTGGAAGCGCCTAGTCTTCGAAATGCCAGGGAAGAAAAAGGAGGTGGTGTCTCGGCGTCAGGTCCTGGATTCTGCGGAGCAGGGCCTTTTTGGAGACCTCCAGACTGTACCCTCCCTTGCCGTCACAGGCACTTCTGCCACGTTGGTAGAATCGCGGGCTGATTTAACTGATTACCATCAAGCAGATTCTGTGCAAATGAGACATTACTGCAGAGGATACGAATATGACGTGGCGGCAGCAACATTGCCAATAGCTTCCATAAGCAACCACCACACATATTGTAACATACCTTTAACGCTACTAAACGGACAGCTACCTCTTAACAATACCATGAAGGATCCCCAGGAGTTTCACAGGAACAACCCCTTGCTACCTTTGTCAGCAAGGGAGCTTAGCTTCACCAGTGATATCTGGTAGCGAAGATCAGGACACTTGTGAGATGCTTCATGACTGCCATGAAGACATGTTTTTAAAGAACTTTGCCCAAACCCATGGGACAACAAATTGTATTTGAAGCAGCGGCACACTTACTTGCTTTTCTACTTGAACTTTTTTGTTTACATTTACAAATTATTGACCAAGGGGGCATTCTTTTGTAAGTCAGTAATGTCCTTCCTGTCTTTTAATGTACAGCTTGATTACTTCTTTAAAAAAAAGGGGGGAGGGGGGAGAGAAAAAAACACATCCCATCATTCTACAGTAGGTTTACGATCTGGGATGGATAAAAGTTTGCTGTATATGATCTCCAGCATCCATACTTATGTAATAGTATTTGAAATACACAGAAGTTGTTGGTTTTTTCATATAAACTTCAGTACGGTTTGAAATTCTAATATCATATCATGCTACAGAAATGATAATCTCCTGCACAGACCACAAGGGGTGAATCATTCTCAAAAGGAAGGAGGAGGAAATCTTCCCAGTAACATTCTCTTTTAAATGCATTTTAGAAGATGACCAGCTGAAACAATGCAGATGAAGCTTTATCAATCAAGTGCATAGTAACAATTCCTGCAGAATAAATCACCTGCGTGCATCAGCATCCTTTCATTTTATTATTGAGGCATGTTGTATTCCTAGTGAATGATTAGCAATGTGTTTTTATTAAACAACTTACTAGAATATTGGAAGATGTTTAAGAGGATTTAAAACATTTTTTTTTCTGCGGATTATAGATTATTTCATATTTTTTCAAAGTTTTTAATGGCATTTTTTAAAATTAGGGATAAATTTGGTGGTGAATTCATTGATTTGAAATTTCTTAAGATCTCTTGAGCTGTTTTAAGATTTGTAGTAAGGGCAGTGTCATTTTACATAGCTTTTTCCCCAAAATCAATAGTTACAATTTCAAATTAACCTTTTTCTGAGAATATCAGCAATAGAAAATAATTACTACAGCAATATTCAGAGATGAAGTGCAAAATTATTCACGTTTACTAGTAGTCTGACTTCAATTGCAGTGATAATCACCTGAGACAAGTTCTTTCCCAATCTACCTGTATGTTTATACCCTTAAAATATGGCTGAAGCAGGAATATTTCCCCTCTCTGTGCAAGTAGTGAAAAGCAATGTTTTTAAAAAGCCGGCCAGGTCTTGCATTTCTCACATCTGTGCATGGTCCCATCAGTCCCATGAGGATACTGTAATTTACCTTCCGTGGAAAGCATCCTTGCTGCTGCTTGTGGATGAGAGCTGCTGCCCAGACACTCGGCATCATGCATTGCTACGCAGTGAGTTGAGTTTTCTTCAGAGCAGTGTGTTTCATGAAGATTCTCAGCCTCAGTTGATTATGAGTTCAGTATACAACAGTATTCAAGGAAAAAGCTCTCAATAATGAAGGCAGAAGCCAGTTTTGCATTTTTTGGCACAGCGTTAATGAAAACACAGTAGACACAAGAGTTTTGCCTCACTAAGGTCTGCTGAAGCAAGTCCCCAGAAATACTTTTATGGCAGGCGATCTTGCTTGTATTTCAGTATGTTTTCCACATTGTTCTCTCTGACTGCATGGATAAAAGTTAGCACTCTGCACTCAGCTGCCTGTGGTTTCATCAGCAAACAAGCTCAGTAAATCCTTAATATTTTGCAGTGGTTCCTAAATTGTACCCTACAGTCAAAGTGGAAACAAACACTGACCTAAGACTTAGAAGTATCCAGAATAGGCCCAAAGGCCATGAGAATGATCTCAAACGTGCAATAATTCAGAGAGGTCAGTATTTTTCCGTTGCTTCTTTCCCCAGTTCTTTATTCTTTGCCCTCTTACATCAGTTATTATCTATAACTTTTTTCTTAGGTTCTAAATAATACACTTTTCTTGTTGCTTTTTCTAGTATTATTATGCATTTGACACTAACACCAAAATAGAAATCTAGGAGAGATGCTAATTTATTACACAGTATAGAACTAAAACTTGTTCTTTTGTGAAGTTAAGTTCAGAACGTAGAGATAGGTGTTTAATATGCATATTTTTCTACTGAGAAAGTGATTTTACCTCCATTATAAATATCTGTATTTCAACCTCCTCCCAGAAATCTACAAAATTTGCACTCTTTTATAAGTGTTACGGACTGTGTTTACACTGGCTATGTTCTTTAATGCAAAGTGTAATTTTAAAGAAGAAAAACTAAAGAAATCCCTGCATGAACAGAGCTGCCTATGTTTAAATGAAAAGCTGTACTTTTCATTATCTTCCTTTTCACATTACTTTAGAATCCGGTTAATTCACATAGAATGCTCAGTGAAATTTTAAACCTACTAGTTCTGTATTAAGCATGCAAATTCAAAAAAAAAAAAGAAAAAATCCATGTGCAGATTGGTCTGCTTCTTTTATTTACAATGAATAAATATGGGTAGGAAATTCATTTACCTGAGGCCAATATGTCTCTTAGAGCAGTAGTGTTCAAAAAGCAAAATGCAGCCGTGTTTGTATTGAGGTACCATGAAAAGAACAGTTTTTCTGTCATTTTGCAAAAGCACATTGTGTGTCTGTGTATTGATATATTTTAGTTATAGACGACACGTCACAACCTGCTTTAAGATTTCAAAGTGTGTATTGAGTGCTCTGACAATATATACGTGAATCAGAACCGCCTGTACCCCTCTGCTTTCAGGGCGGGGAAGGGACCCGAGCTCAGGAGGTCTCGCGTTGACTCAGGTTCGTGTAAGACCGCTGTGACGAGCTGGAGATTGAGCGTTACCGTAGGTAGTAAGTGAGGGTCTGGAAAAATACCGTCAAGCAGTGCGGTGCATCCGTCGGGGGGCCTGGCTGGCACGGAGGCAGGGAGCTTGTCCCCCTGTGCAGCCGTGAGAATCGCCCCCCTAGCAGGGGGTGGCAGCTGGGTCAGGGCCACAGAGGCAGAAATGTCATAGCTCACTCACACAGACCTCACTAGCTGAAGCAAGGGTGTTTTGAATTGCACTGTCTCACCAAAGCCATGTACTAACTCGGCTGGATTTTTGGGGAAGAGGCCAGGGTGCTGCATCCCGCTCGTGCGACCGCGCAGCCCTTGCCAGCCACAGGCTGTTGCACAGCCTGACCAAGTCACCGGCAGCAAACGTCCTCGCTGCGGCCTCGTGGGGTTTCTGGTCCGAGGCACGGTCATTTGAAGTGGTTGGGTGCAGCGTCTGGAAACTATTGCTTGTATGCTCATCCTTGTCAGCGATGTGCTTAAGAAGCAATTGTGGTTTGAAGGTTGTCTACAGAAATGAGCTAGAAATTGGAAACCGGTTCGGTCTTCACAGATTTAACGTTCCTAAAGAAAGTGCGGAGAGAAAGTAGGGTAATTTTGATTTAAGTAACAAGGCAGAATGAATGACAGTTGGGGGTGGGCTGTGTGGTGGACCAGTGCTTCAATAATGTAATATTCCTTTCTCTAGAAACCAGATGAGAAAGCTGTATAAAAATACTGCTGTCTTCTGTCTACAAGGCCTGCTCCAAAACCCATCCAATCCAGCAGAAAGAGCTCCATCAGATTCAGCAGGCTTAGGATAAGGCCACAAAGCCAGGTTAGCTGTGTACAGAGAAATAAAAAAAAAAGTCAAAGAGGGCAGAAAGAAGTAAGATTTTCTTGCTTGCTTATTTAATCTGTCTAAAATCAAGCTCATTTTTGTCCCCATTTGGTGTGGATGTGCTCCAGGACTGTCCAGCCTTGGGAAAGGAATTTTGTGCATTTCTTTGTTATAAACAAGATAAGGACTGGGGAATAAATAACAGATACTTTTAGAACAAAACCCATGTGATTTTTAAGGACTTCTACTCCACTCTCAGTAGTTTCTTTTGATTCAGCAGCCTTTGTTCATGCAAATGCATAAGCACATACTTAAATTCCCCTTAATTCAGTGAGAAATACTTAACTGAGCGGGGACCTAGAAGAGTATTTCGTAGACCAGTGCCAGAAACCGTGGTACTTATCTGCTTTTAGAATTGTGCCCTGGTGGAGGGCCTCAGAGCAGCTTTTCTCATTTCGGTCTCTGAAGGGACGCTAGTGGTAGGGCAGGACAGCTGGCAGCCCTCACAGCCCCGCTTACGGGAGAGAGAGGCCTTAGTGCTTGCTGGCCTGGCAGCGACATCTCGCTGGGGGCTTGGTGGCAGACCGAGAACAATGGCTTTTTTCTCATGTCCCACTGGGGTGCCTGGGAGCTTATCCCATGAGCTCCGTTACAAGTACCACCTGTAGGGCGCCTCCGCCTCCCCGCAGCATTTTGTGCTTCTGCTCCCCATCGAGGTTCGTGCTGGGGCTGCACAGTTACTGGGAAGCCAGGGAATGAGTGCTGAGTGCGAAGAGGGGAGAGGAAGAAGACGGTGGTCATGTCCAAGTGTTTTCCAGGCAGAAATGCTGATTCTGTATAGCACAGTGGCAGCTTTTGCATGAATGCATCATGTTTGTCCTCTATTCAACGGATGTTGGGCAAAGCTCCCCAGAAGAATGCTATTTCTTGCCAGCTCACTTGCTTCAAAGCCCTTGTTGTGATCCTTTTTAAATTATACTGCAGTTCCCACTGGATGAAAAATGTTCTTTTTTTATTTTTTTCAAAAAAAAGTTTCAGCTTATGTGTGTGGAAATCCCCCACAAAGTAGAAACTGATGCTTTGTGCTGGTCCTGCGGGTTTGAAACTCAGACGTGATGCCAGAGGTATTACTAGATCGATCACCTCCGGTGAGCAGTGTGGGGTGAGTGGTTTGTGCTGTGCACTGGCTGCTGTCACCGGGGAGGACAGCTTCTCCTTCAGGCACTCCAGCAAACCAGACTGCTCCGGTCCTCCGGGCATGCACTACCAGTAAGCGTGGCCCTGCGTTAAGAGGAAAGTGGGTGCCAAACTTCACCACCCAGGGGCAGCTCTGCCAGGGGCTCTATCAGTTTGCATCAGTGCCATCCCCCAGGGTCTCGGTCCTGCTGAGCAGTGCAGCCACAGCCAGAACCTGCTGTTCCACTGCAGCTACGCCAGATCTTATCAAAAGCCCATGGGAATGAATCCTGGTCCTCAGCTTGTGCACATACTGCCGGCATCGCTGTGCTGGTTAGGGCTGTGAGAAACGACAGCTCCTGAGGTGGGTGCCTGAGCAATACGATGGCGTTTCTTTAACGTAATTGTTGATCTACTCCTAAAATACTGAAAAAATACATAAAAGTCCCTTCCCCCATGGTCTTGGAAGTATTTAAGGTTTTAAAATTTCATAACAGTGTTTCAAATAGTTCCTTTCTGGCATCAGTTAGCAGAGCAAAAGTTAAAAATACGTGATCTTGGAATCCGTTGTGTGTTACAGGAGGAAAGCAGAATTGGAAACTGGAAAGTAATGGCATGTCACGTTCGGGCAAACACAAAGAACGATGTTGATCTACATTTTCTTGTTGCTGAAAGGTACTTTGCTTCCCTAAAGGAATGGCATGAAGTGTTTGTGATGGGGAATGGAGCTTTGCCTTGCTTACCGCAAAAAGACATTTGATCATTTCGGTGCCACTGGAGGAATTCAGAGGTTAATCAGGCTGCTCCAGAGAGGTATAAAACAATGTCTAAAAGAAAGAAATACAAAGTAAGAAGTTACCGAGCTTTGCCAGGATATTTGTCATTTAAATATAAAACAGTAGCACTGCCAATGGAAGCAGAACATGACCTGTCAGCATTTATGCTTCATTACAATATCATTGTTCAGCTACAGGCCAAGCAGGAAAACAAGTAATAATAATAAAAATACAGTCTGTCAAGCTGAGCCAGATCCTCCTGGTAGGTGTTCTATAAGCAACTCCTGTAATTCATTTCGATAAAGTGTAATTGGCTTTGCAAGGTTTTAAGAGCTTTCTCCTCTTCAGTACAAACACAAAGGCAGAACAATGTATTTTATGCTACCCAACTTTTGCAATTTCTTTCCAGTCTGTAAAATAATTCCTTTTTACACAGCAGTGGGTGATAAATGCTTTCCTGACTGCAAGTTTCCACCCTGGGTATGCAAAGTGGTTTGCTGGAGTGCGAGCACCGGCAGCTCCTGCGGAACCCAGCAGAGCCGACAGACCCACGGGGTTACGCTGGAGTTTGGGGGGGGCACCCACTGTGCTCTCGGGCTCCAGTGTTCCTCTGGGTGACGGCTAGAGAGCAAAGCACCCACGAAGACGGTGCTTGTACTGGACACAGGCTTTTCAAAGCCTCTGGTGCCCTCTTTTAATGGAGCAGCATAGGCAAGCCAAGGTGGAAATGAGAATTGTCAGAGGAAGAGCCATGCGTCTCGGTTCTATGTACATCCAAATTATTTGGGATTCAGAGCATGGCCCTGGGATTTATGATGTCGAGGAGAGCATTAGTGATTCTCATGCAGGGAGCGCAAGGGGCTTTGCTTTTACTACCAAGACATATTTTCATGAGAAATCCAAACCCTGACGTGGCCTAGACTTAATGTAAATTAGCCTCTTATAAGATGGCTCAAGAGGAGAAGGTCTAATGAGATGTGAAGAAGCCTTTAAAGTACAATGTACTCTAATCAGGATGTGTATGAGGCTTAAAGGTAACTTCTGCCAGCACCTAAGAGGGAACATTTAATACTTACTCCCCAGATAATATTAGAATGCATGGTCCATGTAGACTGTGCACAGAAAATTAGCATCTACTCCACAAATAATAACAACTTCTAAAACCCTTAACAGCTCTTTGATTAAAGGATATCAAAGGCTTTATGATCATGAAACTGAGCTGGGGAAGTGTTTTCATCCTCTCTTTAGCAAATGAAGAACAGGGTTGGGATCTGTTTTGCCCGAGATCCTACCTAAAGCCACCGGCAGAGCTGGGGATTTGCCCATGGTCACCCAGTCCTGAGCACTGCCCATGGATAATGGTCCCTGGGCTGAACTGCAGATTGCTCTATGGCCACATCTTCTCTCAAGCAACAGAAAAAAAGATTGTTCCTGCTGCACAGGCACCCTGTGGATGTCCTGTAGGTGGGTTACACATTTCGCAGGGCGTGGGAGAGCCCTCCCGGAGCTGACAGCCACACCTCCCTTTGGGCCCAGCGGCTCCCTGCAAGAGGTGACAAGGCAGAAGCCTTTATTGCAAGTCGCTGGCAATAAAGTGGTTTTGGAAGGACACAGACTGACAAGAGGAGACAACGGGAAATCTCTGTGCTGCAACAAATTACTGGCAAAAGGAGACAGCAGGGAAAAAAAGGGCTGCGAGGTAATTTATACCTAATGACCAGCCTGAACCCACATCAGAGCTCTGGCTCCTCACTGCCAAACTCAGGGAAAATCTGAACAAAGTTCAAACTCCATCGCTAACACCCATCAGCATAATGAACAGAACAAGCATCTGCAATGTGGCAGTGCCAGTCTGTGAGGAAGGCGTTGATCCAGGGCCAGAAGTTTCAGCCGCCCGTTGGGACAATTTATCCTTGCAAAAGGCAAGGTGCAGGTGTGGGTATCTCTGAGTGCTCAGGCAGCTCACAGCAGCCCTCTCTCAAAAAAGAGCAGCCTGAGATGGTAAACAGGGGATGTTCATGGATGTGGTGGGCCTGGCTTCACCTTGGCAGACTCCCCCAGCTGCGACATGCCAGCATTAGTGCCCTGCAAGGAGTCATGAGGCGGAGACCAGCGGGCTGGGTGAGTGTATCGGAGAGGTGCCACAGCGCAGTGCTTCATGCAGTTCCTGAGCTCCACGGGGTCCAGCCAGAGCTAAACCCTACCCAGACAGCTCTGCCCCCAGCAGACGTGCAACTAGAGACTGGAAGGGGCTAATAACAGCAGTGATACTAGGAATTAATTCAGAAGTGTAAGTCCCTTTCTTAATGTATTAACTGTACGCTACAAACTCATCATCCCACTTGTCTTTAAGATACCAAGTCCCCGAAGAAGGTATTGAAGCAGCATTGTGGCAGCCAGGAGTGTGCAGTGTAACGCTGGGTGCAGTTATATGGACAAACGGGGAGCTGCCTTCCATGGCAGGAGGAGAGGACTTGTTTGCAGGGCAGCGTTGGAAATCTCCGAGCCTGCACCACGGGTGCCAGGACGAGCAGGAGCACGGCTTCGTCTCTGCAGTCAGCAAAACAGCGGCAGCCCACGAACAACGCTCCTGTTGCAAAACGCAGCGGTGTAACCTTTGAGCTGCTAACCATTTTTCCTTTTTTGCAGCCAAACAAATGTTGTGAAAGAGTAATTCTCAGCATCCATCTTACCCTGAGGGTTAACAAACACGTACGAGAAGAGCTCCAGATACAGAGCTGTCAGCCTCTGCTTCTCCTTCGGTGTGCGGAGAGCTCTGCTGAGACCTGAGGGATGATGGGAATTGCCTTCTCTTTATCTTTTTTTTTTCCTTTTTTTGGCCTTTTTTTTGGGAGAAATAAGGTCATAGGAATTGTCAGAGGAGCATGCGGAGCAATTATAGCAAAAGCACAGGAGACTGTCGGAGACACTTCCTGACTTTAGAAGCCTGCCTTGTTATTTTACAGTAAGACTGTAAAGCACAGACTTCCCCAGGAGAGCCCAGGGAAAGCACTGGTTGTGCTGGGCTGTGACAGAAGCCAAGGCAGGCGTTGGCAGTGGGGGATAAACCCCTGTGCCCATCTGGGATGCCTGGGGCTCATCTTGCAGGGTGCCCAGCGGGGCTGGAGCTCAGGAGCACAGCGCCCATCACCCCAAGCTGAGTGCCCCAAACTGCGCTTAAGGGCTAAGGGCTAAGGGCTAAGGGCAGCCTAAGGGCTGCTTCTCTGTGACGGGATCGGCTGATGTTGGGGCGGTTTCCCCTTTGTCAGCCTTTTCCCTTTGCTCAGCACAGTGGCTAGATCACACCCAACGACCGAATTGTTGCCCAGGTCTGGCATGCAATGGGCCAGCACCCCAGGCACAGGGGCTCATGGGCTGCCTGCTCCCCAGTGGGAGATTCTTACAGGTTTGGAAGGGACCTATTCAATAGCATTTCAATACCCCTCCACCAGGCCATGCTGGCCCCAAAACCTCACCAAACTGTACAGTTCCTACTTCTTACCCACCCTGAGCCGTCAAACACCCCAGAACTGGCACTGATGGCAAAGCCACGATGTCAAATTTAGACTCAAGTATCACCAAGTAACCTACTCGGGACCATTTTAACTTGTACCAAGTTACTAACTTCTTTAATAGTACTTGAAAATTGTGATGTGGACGGCATGTTTCCATGCAGTAATTGAGACAAAACAAGCTCAGGTAAGCAGCCATTTCAGTGGGGCATCACTGCTGAACCCGCAGAGCCCGTCGCAGATGCTATGTGCTTCTCCTGATGCTTAACTTGTACTTTGCGCAGCACCACGCTAGGCAGCTCCCTGCCTGCGGGAAGGGAAAACGCAGCACTGGGGCAGCAGGGCTCCCTGTAACAATTCCAAATTTCAGTTTATGGTACTTGGTTGATTCAGGAGTATAATCCCAGATAAGCTCCACATGACCAGGTAAAGGCTGTAAGGACACCAAGGCCGGATCCAACAGGGATTCGGCACACGGGTGAGCAGCAAGCCACTGACCAGGGGCTTTGTTGGAAAACAGCAACATTTCTTTAATTTTGCTCTCTTCCCTACAGGCTGCAGAGGAAGTGACTAACTCCTGAGCAGGCAGACAAGGACCTGGTGAAAGATTTCAGGTATGTGTTGGAAGGTAAAAACGCTCTGGTGCCGTGTCTAGTCTTGGTGCTATTAGTCAAGCATAAGTCACAGCGCTACACCCAAGATCGACTTCCCCAGAGAAACCACAGGCTGCTAATTTGGAGGGAGGAAGCAATGGGGATTTTTTACACTAAGATGATAAAATAAAGGTCTCCAACTGAGATATCCATTTTGGGAGATGAATGATAATTTGCCAGAACAGGGGACAGCTGAAATTAATAATGATATTCTGCTGTAATTTGTACTACTCTACAGCTAGAGTCAAGGCAGCGTAGTCACTGGGGATCTGTACCCGATTCCACTGAATGAGAGTTTGTCCCATTAATCTGAGCAGCTTAAAAGGAAGATGGTAATAACACCGAGCATTTGACTTCAGTTGATCCAACAGCTTCTACTGAGGATAAAAAAATGCCAGTGTGCTGCAGGTTATGTGCTTCTGTACCTACTCTGGTTAATGCGCTGCGGCCTTGCAGAACTTGTGGTTCCTTCCAGCACAGAGGGGAGCTACCAGGCGTGTTTTCAGTTTGACATCTGAAATAGAAAACCACACCTCCCACCCAGATTTAACTTGGGTAAGATACTAGGTACTTCATCAAATTTTAAGACGTGAGCTGAAACCATGTTCCCCACTCAAGCTAACCAAAACTCCCCGTGTTGAGCTACACTGTAAAGAACCACCAAAGTGACAGTGTAAAGGCCAGAATCTCCCTTCCTGACCCCAAATGCAAGCAGGTTTCAGCTTTACTGAAGTTCAGTTCCCTTTCTGTTAAGCCACGTCTCTGTGATGGGCCCCAGCACAGTCACCCTGGGGCCCTCAACCCAGCCCTGCTGCCTCTGGTCTCATATCTGATAAGTTAGCAAGGCAAAACTGCAGAAAATGCTCTCAAAAGGTTAAAAAGAAAAATGCATTAGAAATGCTGGCCAAGTCAGGATCAGCCCTGGAAGCTTACTAATTCTTGGTTTGAGCTTGGACATGTGGAAAAAATAATAGTCATGAAAGGACTTGCAGGCCCTCCCAGTCTAGATGAAGAACAAACAATACAAAGGGACACAGAAAAAAAAGAAAAATAATAATAATAAATAATAAAGATAAATGATGATTATCCTCCCAGCAGCTGTAACATGGAAATCAGGACAGGGTAACAAGCAGTTTAATACCAGCACACGCACTGGAAAAGTGGAGGTGGCCAGAGAGGGGATTAAATATGACTGAAAAAGCTGCTAACATCAGTGTGGGAGAATCATCCAAATAAGCCAAGAAGAGAAAAGCAAATGGGAACGCAAACGCAGACCTTTGCTGCATTGTTCACAGGCACGTGAGCGGCCCCAGCCAGGCACACAACACAGCAGTTATCTGGCTGAGCAGGCTGACATGTCTGCACAGGAAAGGCAGCAGTCGATCTCTGTGGGGTATCCCAAGGCCAGAAAACAAGAATGAAAGGGTTTGATATTGCTGAGTTAAACTGCAGGTTTGGTTTGGTTTTTAAAGTTAAAAAAAATAAAACGAAGGTGATGTTTGTGCTTCAAAGCAAGAAGGGGTAAAAGCACGGAGCTCAGGAAAGGTGTGTGTGAGAGAACAAGGTGGTGTGTGTGTGTGCTCACTGGCACCACAAGGAACATCTCCAGGATTAGTGAGCAGAGTGAAGAGCAGAAAGCACACAGAGCACTGGTGTTAATCCAAGCACAACCAGAACGGCCTGCCAGCCTCATGCAGCATCCCAAACAGCCTGGCCAGGGGCACAGCCGGGTGGGAACAGCACCGGGCTGACCAAAACCCCAGAATAACCCACAGATACTGTCCCATCACAGCCTGCAATGTCTCTGTAAGGATTTATCTCTGTGTGGGACCAGAGTGCGTCTGGACAGGGCCCCAGAGAGGGCTGTCCTCTGGTTATGGCTACTAACAGAGCACAGAGCTCAGGAGGAAGGCTGATGGGCCATGGCAGAGGGCACTGCTGGTAAGGCTCTCAGCTGTCAGTAATTCACACAGAAGGCCCCACCACCACCCCCTTCGTCTCTTGGAGCTGCAGGGAAGAGGCCCAGCAAAGGCTCTTTTAAGAGGCAGCTGGCACAAACCAGCCACACCTGTGTCACCGCCCTGCTGGCAGCTGTGTCCCTGCCTGGTGAGGAGCTTGGCATGGGGTAGTAGCCATGTGTCCTGCAGGCCATCCCTGCTCTGGGCCTGGAGGCACCGGCTGCGTGATGAGGGCTTTACTTGGAGCTCCGTGGCCTTGGGGAACTTTAATTCGAAGCACAGGTAATACTCTGAAACACTGCCTGCGTTTGCAGGAAATGCTGATGTTTGCAGGGAGGGGAGGGAATGCTGAGGTGCCTCCTGTGTGGGGAGAATTTGGGGCTGGAAAGTTTTGTGGCTAGAGCCATAGGTCTGGAGAGGACTTGCACCCAGGGCCTTCCTAGGACAGGGCTCATCTTAGGAAGCTGGTGTGAGGATACAGGCCCCAGGTGCCCAGGTCCTCCTCGGGGCAGCCTCATCCAGAGGATCCTGCCTGGGCCAGTGGCTGTAGAGCTCTGTGGGCCTGGTAGAGAGGACAGGGACATCGTTGCAAACACCCGTGTCTCACTGCTTCAACAGGAACAGACGGTGACCTTGTATATGAGCAACGGCAATAGTGGCTCCAGAGTAATGGAGCGGGTCTGCCCTTCACATAATGCCCGGGTAAACGCTCCTTTTCAGTCAGAGGCATGTGACTGACCTCAAGTGAGTGGGCGAACTGTGTTTTTATTGCTATAAAATGATGCAGAGTTTACTGACAAAGGCAGATTGGGCAGCTGGCGGGGACTTTTAATCACAGAGAAGATTCAGTGGTCACCAAATGCTAATCCACAACTGTTCACAGAACCACATTGTTATTGCGGCCTGCTATCCTGCCTGGGCAGGAGTTAAAGCTGTACTTTAATATGACATAATGATGTGTGGCTATTAACTGCCTAAAAGGTGTCTATGACAGTTACAGCACGTAGGAGGTACACAGTAATTTTATTTATATGTATATAATGCAAATCTATTTGCTTTATATATAATTGCATCTAGCTATGCAGGATATGTCCTACAGGAAACAAAGGGGGCAGGTGATAGGCTTGCAAAAGATCTTACAATGTGGCTTTCTGGCTTTC
The DNA here is from genome assembly GCA_011075105.1 of Heteronetta atricapilla. NCBI lineage: Eukaryota > Metazoa > Chordata > Aves > Anseriformes > Anatidae > Heteronetta > Heteronetta atricapilla. Next base: position 13,737,547 of record CM021734.1, on the reverse strand, counting down.
AGGATATTGCTAATTTGCCTATTTGAAAACAACAAGAAAAACACTACTTCAGAGACTTGACTGTAAGCTTTCGTACTGAGATATCAGATAGCTGTAGTAGTGTTGTCCTCCTGGTAGAGCTGACTAATCCAAAGGAAAAAGGGCAGATGAGGGATTGGGGTGGGACTCGAGGGGTGACTGTGCTGCCCTCTGGGATGTGTTGCTGGACACATCAGCTGTGCCTGCCTGGGCTGCCACGCTGGATGTGGAAATGAGGGAAATAGCTGTTTTTCCCAAATACTTAGCGGGTAAGGTTTACGAGTGTGTAAAGCTATCTATTACTGTATAACCTACATCTGTGGCTTTTGGAAAGCACAGAAAGAAAGGGGAAATTGGCCTCTTCCAAACCTGTAAGAATCTGCTGGCACAAGGGAGGCTGTGGGGCAAAGCACCTGGGATCCCGGGCTGAGTTTGGGGCTGCTGCCCACAACCTCATTGGCGCTCAGGTCTCAGCCGGGTGAAATCAGCTTTTGCTCTTTAAAGCAATGTCAGCATGCAGGCTGCTCGGAGAAGGTACGAGGGCTCAAGGACTTAAAAATGCTTAATTGGTTTACGGAGCTAACCTCCTTAAAGAACTTAAGCCGCTGTGAAAAGGGAAGCTGGTTTAAATCCCCTGCTGCAAGTCTGAGCCCACGAACGCAGTGGGGTGCCAGTTCTGGGCTTGGCTGCGACTGGGAAGTGGCTGGGCAGCCTCTGGAGGGGAAAGGTTTCCTGGGTGCTGCTGCAGCCTCTTGGGTGCGTGGGCAGGATGGCGTTTCACCAGGGAAGCAGCCTCAGGCTGCTGAAAGCATCTGTAACTCAGGGAGGTCTGAGAGCTCCTGCACTGGCTTTAGCAACCCAAAAGAGACACCCAGGCAAAATGGAAACCAACTGGTCTGTCAAAATGTGGAGCCTTTGTTTCTGCCTCTTTTATTTTTATTTCTTCCTGGTTTCTGCTTCAGCTACTGGTTCTCATTATGTCTTTTGTGATTCAAGTGGCTGCTAAAGAGAAATCCTTAGGAGAAAATATCAAGTCATTTCTCTTTTTAATAAGGTAAGAGCTTTAGCTCTTCAAGATGGGCACAATAAGCCATTTTGTCCTTGACTGTAAATTTCTGTGCCACTTCCTTGTGCTGAATCCAAGCCTTCAGCATCTTTCTGTAATACGCAGAGCAGAACTGGAGCTGCTGTTCCAGCATCCATCTCGCTAAAGCCAAATGGGAGAGTCTGGCTTCCCTGCTTATGCAGCCATGATCCCATCAGCCACAGCACCAGGATATTCACGGCCTCTTTGGGCCTTGTGAACAAAGCAGTGATTATTTAGTATTTGTTCCAAGTTATTGGTTAAAAACAGTGAATGCAGTCTCGAACCTCTGCCACAGTCGCATTCCTTACCCACAGTGCTTCCGTGACCAAGTGTCGGTGAATGACTGGCAGATGTACAGGGGCTTCCCAAGCCGCCGAACAACCTGTCCAATTCAATTTTAAAAATATTTAGTCTCAGCTGACAGCTGCACCGTGCAGCCGCAAGGCAACTGCACCTACCCCCGGCTTTCCCGTGCAGTGGAAATACCGCTGGAGCCTCCCGAGAGCCACACTGCCTGCTCTGGAGCGAGCACGGTGGTGCAGACAGCATCGAAACTTGGCTGGAAGTCGTGTGCTGGTTATTAATATACAAAGATAGAGAATGTTTAGATAGGACTGGCAGGGATCTACAGGAAAAGGCACAGACTTATTCATGAGTTAGTGTTGGAAGAGGACACTGTTGCTTGAGGCTCATACGAGCTTCCCCTTGCCTTCCCCATCCAGCAGGCTCGCACACAAAAAAGGCACCATCCCAAAGACAGGACTCCATTTCCCTTGAGGAACAGAAGAGGATTTAAAAGGCTCAGGCACTGCGCTGGGGCATCCAAGTGTGTTTGAAATGTTCAGAGTTGACAAAGTACCGAGATGAAAAGCAACTTGGAACTACGTGGAAATTGGAGCGAGAATAGAGGAGACTTCCCTGAAGATGTCTAATAGGTCACAGAGGGCAGGTTTTGTTCCAAGGGGCTAGATGAGGGCTCATAAATTACAATTCCTCTTTTACCCTTTTTTTTTTCCTTTAAGAAAGGAGAAGCAGGGGGCCTGGGAACTGCAGATGTGTAACAGGGACTTGAGCAATGAGGTAGGCTTTTTTTGTAGCTAAAGATGAGCTTAAAATTGTGTAATTTTGTGAGGCACAAGTTGGGCTTGCAACACGACTGAAAAAGTCTGGTTGATTTACTGAGAATGTACCCAGACTGACACATGACATTGAGCAGTTTAAAAAGAGAGGACAAAGTTAATTTTTTGGTGTTGTAAGTACACGAAAGTCATCCCCACTTTCATAGTTGCTGGATTTTTCTTTCCTCTGGGGTGAAAGGGGACAAAAAAACCAAACCAAACATCCCATCCTGAAGCCCAAGGCCCTTCTTTTGCTTATTTATTTTTTAATCTGACAATTCCCCCAAACCAAGGGTGATTCAGATGCAAGTTCCCTCTTAGCTAACCACTGAACTTCAGTGGTTTGGATAAAAGGGAACCCCGATCTGAGTCATCTGAGGGTACCATTTGGTTGGTAAAATCAAAGCTGTGCCTACAAGATTTTCTAAAAGTCAAAAAACCTCTGTCTGTTAGAAAAGTTACCACAACTTGTCTCTCTTTCACAGAAGGAATTGGGTGTGTGCCACATGATATTTTGACTGATTAAATTTAATGTGGTAGTGATTAAATTGTGCTATGTCAGTTTTCTTTGTATTTTCTTTCTTTTTTTTTTTCTGAGAAATCTGCCTGTGAAGCAGCAGCAGCTATTTTTTCCCATAATTGCATCTGTTTCAGAGAGCAGACAGATGTTGGGCTGAAATTCATTATGGTATTCAGAAAACCCATTGGGATCTGATGACCTAGTAACGTATAGCTACTGTTCCTTGCAAGGCATTTAAAATGGTTGCCACTTGAATGAAGAGAGAGAGAACTTTGCAGGCGATAGGGGGGAAGGGAAAAACCTATAGCTCGGCCGACAGCAGTAATATACAATAGTAGTACAAAATGTATAGTAGTACAAAATGTATGTGTTCAGTTTATTTCAATAAATTATCTCGTTCTTAATTTTGCAAATTTGCAAGCCGGCCTACACGCACTGGTGATGCCATAGCATGCAGGTCCTGCACTGGCATATAGTCAAGGTGAAACCCAACGACAAAGGAAAGGAAATTGGAGTAGGAACAATTGTAACGTGGAGACAACTCAACAGAAATGGCTTTCATGCAAGAAAATGATTATTGGTATGATTTGTGAATTACAACACAAAGTCTCAATCAAGGATTCAATGGGGTCTGAAACTGAGAATTCAAAAGACAGAAATGTGGAATATCAGCATTCCCAAAGCTACATCTCTTCTGCGTCTGCTGCTGGGGGCAGCAGGGAAGCGTGCTGGGCTGGAAGGAAACGGGAAACTTCCCGCAGCCTTGCTGCTGCTGCTGGAGAAGCTCAGAGGTGCCGAGCTGGAACAATGCTGTGAAGTCAGGGGTCGAGCAGCAAGCGAGGGGTTATCGGTCCTGCAAGGGAAGGGCTTCTCCTGCTCCGGGACACGCCGCCAGGGCATGCCTCTTTGTGTGCAATTGAAAAGAAAATACATTTCTGCAGGAGTCCCAGTGAGTGGCACTCGGGCGAACGTGGGTTTTGTGGGAGGCCGGTATTTTAAGCTGTGCCCTGGGAAATGAGGTGGACGTCCTGGCTGCGGTTCCAGCGGTGAGAGGCACTTTTTCCAACTCGCCCCATCCATTCAGGAATCGCTGGGGAAGGAAGCTGTTCGGTCTCGTTTTGGATATCCTGTGAAGCTAAACTAGCACGGCTGCCAGGAACTGAAAAAGTTATTTAATTTTTAAAGAGCTGCAAACTACTGTATATGCTACTGAGCGTTGTATGGGAAATGACTGTTTGGTTTTGTTTGTCTGGGTTTCTGGTATTCCCAGTTCACTAAAGGTAGTAACCCCGTCCCTCCATCCTAATGCAGGAACTTCTGCAAAGCACAAGTCTGAAGACAGATTTGGGTTTAGACACTGCTTCCTGGCCCCTTCTTAGTGTGTTTGGAATGAAGTGGAATTTTCTTTAGTTCAAATAGGAGAAAGCATGAGAAATATTCAGAGCCTGATCCAAAAACCCATTGAAAACAAAGACATCCTACTGTGATTTCAAAGCATGGCAGGGATGGGTCATCGAAATACTGAAGTTTAAAAGCAGACTGGGTTGAGGGGGGAGCGTTGGTTCATTAGTTTTAACATCTTTTAACTTAAGTGGAATGTAAGTAAGTGGGTGTCCTGGCCTGAAGCTCAGATCTTCCCCCTGCAATCCAGAGTTCTTGCCACAGCCGAGACAAGTTGTGCTGCTATTTTCCAAGGTGTGACCTGATGGAGCTGCACTCTGCTTCTCCACGTTCATCCGACAGCACTCGTGACACAGTGTGAATGGCAGCGCTGACTGCACCAAGCCACACAGGCAGACACAGGCCCTGTGTGGTCCCATGCAGGTTTTTAATGCATAATCTTCTTCCTGACAGCCCACCAAAGCCTCCCATGGCAAGGAACCATACTACAACCAGGAACAGAAGGGATCAACTTTTGAAGTTAGCAGCTGGCCTACTAAAGGAAGATTTTTAGCAGCAGATATTTTGTACTCCAGGACTTCACAAAAACCATTAATAACAGTAAATCACTCCAAGGATGGGGCTGTAAATGGTGCTGGATCCAAGCAGCAGCCGGGGCCCCTGCTGATGGATGAACGCTGGGTTAATATGGTGCTGGCTGCTGCCACCCATTGACTCTCCTGTAATCAGCATTTAACAGCTGTTCATCTTTCGGTTCTGGTGCAACCAAGTGAGGAGAAAATGGTTTCTGAAAGCGTGAGGCAGGCAAAAAGATTGCCCTTCCTCTCTGAGCAATCCTGAGAGCTTCTGGGAAAGAGGGAAGGTGAGGTCTGTAGCAATGAGGAGGTATTGCGGAGTTTTGGGTCACTTTGCTGCCTCTTGGCTAAGGGTTGTGCTCTAAGGAAACACCAAAGCGACGTCTGAAATCTCTAGGTCATTAAAAAAAAAAAAAAAAAAAAAAAGTAATGGGGAACTTTGTGAAGGATTGCTATTCTGGAAGAAAGGTGCTGGTGCCTGAGCCTCAGAGCCTGCAGCAAGCCAAACAGGCACCTCTGGTGTGGGCTGAATGCAATTTCCTTACAGAAGGCCAGAAACCTTCCTGCAAATTAAAGTTCTGGGGGAAAGTTTTGGTGCCAGGGTTTACAGGGATCCTGTTTTATTCGGGATCTGAGGATGGCAGGCATACTGGGCCCAGACTCTGGCACTCTGCCATGAAGCTGGGAGCAAAGTTACTAAGAAGCTGGACCTGGGATTTGCCTCCTAACTCCCCAGCAGGGAACCAAACTCAGGCTTTGGGGTTTCTGGGCACCCTGATGTAGAGCTGGGATTAGGATGCTGGAAGGTCTGGGCAGTGCTTGCAGGGAGTGGCTCTGCAGCCACCGCTGTGGCATGGGCAGCCGTGGTGGTGACAGGCACATCTGCCCCCTGAGCAGCGTTGGGTGCTGCTTCAAGGAGATCTCATGAAGCCAGCTTTCTGAACAACAGTTTTTCTGAAATTACAGTTCAGAGAATTGAGAAATGCTGAAAAGAGTCCGTTTGTCCAACTCAGGCTGAAACCTAATTTCGAGAAGCTGTTTATCTCCTGCAGACCGGAAATCCTGCTCTGCTTTGGGTTATCTTTTTTTTTTTTTTTTTTTCCTCCTCCTGCCAACTTCACACCTGTAGCCGAGACCCCAGCGTAAACAAAGCCAAAGGAAACAACCAGCATGCCAATTCGAGCCTCAGCTTTAAACACTCTCTTCCTTTACCGAGCCTCGCATCTGGCAGGGGCGGTTACCGCTAGCACCGCTGCCCTGAGCCCAGCGCCCCGCTCACAGGGGGGCCGCAGAGCTCGGGATCGGCCCCGTACTTCTGGGGTACAATGGCATTTCCTTTGGTGAAACAAAGGAAGTTCTTCCCCCTTCACGCTTGCACTTCCCTTTTAATACAAAACATCCTCTGCATGCACATAGGCACCCGAAAGGTTTTTACGTTCAGGTCTGTGGATGCAGGGCTTCGCTGCGGCTCCTCCCTGCGCGTGCAGGAGCAGCGCTGCGCGAGTCCATCGCCGTGACGTGTAATTGGGGTTTTGCTTTGCAGCCGCTGTTTTTTTTTTTCCCCTCGTTACTCTGATTTATTTTGTATTTTATTTTTTGATCGTTACCCTTGTATAAAGTCTCTCCCTGTCAGAGTGCCCTCGCAGGGGGTTGTGTGACGGGGTCTGAAGGGTGCTGTCAGTGGGGGCCTTGCACGGATCCTCTCCTAGCTGAGGGTTTGATCAGGATGGTCCTGAGCCATGTGGCTGGGGAGCAAACAAACCAGCAGCGGGGCTGCCCCAAAGAGTTGTGATACAAGAATACATGTTCCTGGCTGAGATTCTTGATTTTTAAATGGAAAAAAGGACCATTGCTGGGTCTGTTGCAGGGCCAGCCTTCAGCAGCAGGAAAGGGGGTGTCAGTGCGGCTTTTAGTTTGACTGAGAGCAGGATGAGCTGGGAGGCAGGAGGATAAATCATCCCTCTCACCTTCCCTCTCACAAACCAGCACCTCGTACAGCAGCAGCGCCAAACCCCCTCACACGCAGCCCCCGCTCGGGGCCAGGCGGGTGGGCTTCGCCTGGGGCCGGGCGCCATCACCGAGCCGTGCCCGTGGGGTGCCCACGCGTGGCGGAGCCCCTCGGCCGCCCTCCTCGCCCCGTCCCGTCCCGTCAGGGCGCGTCACTTCCTCGCCAAGTTCTCCCGAGGAAATGTCTCCGCAGAAGTTGCCCGCGGCCGCCCGGCCCGGGGGCTCCCTCCTCCGCCGCCGCTGACTGGGGAGGGCTTTCCGGCGCGGCCGCCATGCCCGCCTCCCCGCCTCGCCGGGGCACGGCCGGGCCGCCGCGGGGCTCGGGGCTGAGGAGCACCGTTAGTTAGCTCGGTGCGAGCCCGGGGACGGCCATGGCCCGGGACTGCGCCGCCCGCAGCCTGGACGGCACCGACCTGGCGGCGCTGAGGGTAAGGGGGCGGCCCCGGAGGGAGCGGGGCGGCGGGGAAGGGGCTGCCGGCACCGAGGGGCTGGCACCGGGCGGCCCCGTCCCTCAGAGGGGGCTCGGGGCAGCGGGACCAAAAACCTGCGGGGGGATCAGGGGGAAAGGTGTGCACGGGGACTGTTCGGCGTTGGGTGTTGGAGAGCTAAGCCAGCAGTCACCTCCTCTGCATTTTTAGCGAAATCCTGTGGTGTTCTCCCGTTCTTTTTAACGCTGTCCAAGTTAAAGCCACCCCGCTGGCGTGTCACGGCATGGGGAGCGCCCGACGCCCCTCAGCGCCGCGCCGCTCCCTCGGCAGCTGACCGCTCACCAGCCCTGTCCCACCAAAGCTGTTTGGTTTGGTTTATTTATTTATTTATTTATTTATTTATTTATTTATTTATTTTCTGGGGCACTCTCCGCAGAAGAGGGAAGAGTTCAGCTGTGGTAAAACACACTCAGCTCCAGACAGAGAAAGCAAAGCAAGTTTCTTGCTAAAAATATCAGAAGAGGGCTGGGAAGAGCCTTTGCACAAAATTGCGTGGCGAGGAGGGTGTTCCACAGCAGGCAGGGAGAAGAAAGGCAGCAGGGTCAGGAAAGTTTGTGAGGATGGCACCAGGCTCCTGGCCGGGCAAACAGGCATTTAACCTGGCTCTGGTCAGCGGAGCAAGACAAAATAATGCAACTTTTCGCTTTGAGCTTAGCAGATGAGCCTTCTCTCTTCAAATATGTGAAGAGAAACAAGCCTAAGCTTGGAAAAGAGCAGTGGTTCAAGCCAGCGGGCAGGCTCTGTGTCAAAAGCAGCATGCAAAAAAAGCCCTGGGAGTCCCGGCCCTGACAGGAGGACAGGAGGAAGGATAGAGGTGTCCCTTTGGGGTGTCCCTTTGGGTGCTCTGTTCAGTTTGTGCTTAGCGGTGTGAGGGGAGTTGGGCAAGGCTGGGCCCTGCAGAAGTGGAGCAAAGACAGCCTCGTGCCCCTGCCCTCGTCTTTGGGGTTCCTGGGGCCGGTGGGTGCCACCAGGAGGTCTGGTGGGAGGTCAGCAGTGGCGGCAGTGGGTCGCTGTCCAGCTGTGCCCGCTGCCCTTGGCCGTCCTGAGGAGTGCTCGCAGTGGCCCTCCCCTTTTCCTGGAGGGAGCTGCTTTGGGCCGCGTTTTGCAGGTGTTGCTGCAGCATCCCGTTGCAGCCCTCCTTCCCTGGGCTTCCTGGGTGCTCAGGTGGCAGAAGCAAAGGCAGATACTGGCTGTCTGAGCACGGGTTCCTCAGGGCCACCAGGTGGCTGGAAAGTCTGCGTGTTGTGTGCCGAGGTGCCCGATAGAAGAAGCTGAGCTTCAGGCACCTTCCTGTTGTTCAGCTGCAGAGGTCGTGAGCAGTGCATTTCAGTCGGGTTCCAGCTGCACGCGTGCTTCTGTGTTGTGCGTGGAGGTGGATGTGGATGTGGCCTGGGTGCCTCAGGGTCAGCAGCCTTGCTGTGCTCTGCAGGTGGCTTGCAGGAGAAAGCAAGTAGCCCGCCATAGGGCACAGTGCCTTACAGTAATTAACCTTAAAGTGATGGATGTTCAGGCTGGCATTTTGGCATCTGTCAAAGTGAACCCAGCAATTTGGCAGGGGCTGGCTGGTGAAGGGTTGGACGGACCACAGGGCTTCAATGTTAGCTGGGCGGAAGCTTTACATCAACAGCGATGCCCCTCTCCCAGACAATTAAGAAGTTGGCTGCTTATGAAGACTTTGCTAGCGGAAGATGCAGTGCTGATAGCCAGGCAAACAAGGGCAGTCCAAGGACCAAAGTCAGAGCCCAGATTAATATCCTTTATGACTCTCAACAAGGCTCAGCTCTCTGCTGCGTCCTGATTAAAAGAGAGATGGCCAAGTGTCTTGGCTGCACTTGGAGCTGTGGAGACCTGTGAGGTTAATGCTCAATTGGCTAGCAAGGAGAGGAGGTAGGATTTTAGCTATATTAAAGTTAAAGCTAACATTTATTTAGATAATTGTTTGAGTTTTGCTTTTTTTTTTTTTCCTGGAGCATCTGAGACCTTAGAAGTGAGCTATTAGGATGCTGAATCAGAAAGAAACTGATTGGAAGGAGAGAGAGAAACTGATTTTGAGGCACATGAAATGATTATATTTGCATAATAAGTAAGTGTAGAGGAAAAGAGGGAGGACAGAGCAGTCGATGAGTGGGAGGGACAGGACAGTGGCATGCTTGGAGCTGAAAAATGCAGTGGAGCTTCCTCTGGGCTTCGTGCCCCATGCGCAGCTCTTAGTTCAGCAGTGCTTTCTGCAGATGAGGTGTGGGAGCAGCGCACCACCCACGCTTCCCGAGGGAGCCGCGTGATGGTGTGCCCCAGGGAATTGCCCATGTCCGGGAGATGTCCCGGGAGACACCGTGTGTTTGGCTGCACTGCCCCGTGTACGGCTCAATGGGCAGGTCAAAAGCGGTTTGATCTCATTTATGCATTGCTAATTAGGTTTAAAAAATAAAGAATAAGTTTTGTGAGGTTGACAGTCCAGGAAGTGTAAGATTAAAACTCATTTAACTTAAAGACCAAACCAAATGAACTCAGTAATTCCTTCAGTTATGAGAGCTGTGGAAGGCTCTGTTGTGTTGCTCTGACAGAGAAAGCTATTGCCATTTATCATGACAGTCATGCCAGCAAAGGCAGAATCCACTCAGAAAAGAGTCTGTGTATTTCCAATGGGACTCTGCCTAAGTAAAAACTTCCAGATGAGATATGAAGAAAGCAGTATCTGTATTAAAAGAATAACATACAAGTGGAGTGGAGATGTAGCTTGGTACCATTAAAAAAAAAAACCAAGGATGGTTTCCATCCAGGGTCATAGAAATTGGAGTTCTGAGATAAAGGCTGTTTTTCTGTATCGCATCCCTCAGCAGTACCAACAGGCATCAACTGACATGACAGATTGCTGAAACAGATGTGGTAAAACCGACACATGGAACTAATAATATTTTATATAAATCTTTCGATGATATCATCCCAAGAAATGAGCAGGGCTGATAAATGGCTCAGCCAGAAACCAGGAAACTGGTCTCTTGAGTTCCTAATGTTTTTATATAAATCTCTCAAGTGAGTTTTAGCCGAAGCTACAGATTCCTTAATGCGCTCACTCATGCAGGAGCGAACATTCCCTTGCCCGTGCCTTGCGACAGGATGTTCTCCCGCTAACGGAGGGGCTGCGAGATCTCATTACTGGAGAAGGACACGTGCTGCGGTGGCTGGTTTTAGGGTAACTGATGCTAACCCAGTAGGACATGTGTACGCTGATCACCCAACACGTGAATCTTTCATGTAAACTAACCACAGCCTGGTTCAAAGCCAAGACTTCAGGACATCGGTCAAATTCACCAGGTTGTGTTTGCAGAACATGCCCATTGAGCATTCTCAGCCTGCGTTTGGTGTTAAGGCTGTTTGGGATGATGGGTTTCCTTTTTGCGAGGCAGCCAGGCACAGATGCTTTGTGGAGCATATTCCAGTTCTGTTGTTGAGGTTCTTCCCGTTGTTACGCTGCTAACGCCAAGTGTTTCACAGCAGAGGACAGCAGCTGAGCCTGCAGGCTAGCTTGGTGTTCTAATGCGTACCAAGTGTGGGGTTTATTCCTTATTCTACTGCTAAACTGAATCAATTGAATGACCATATTCTGCACGCATCTCCATTTATTTGTTCTACCTGCCATATTGCTGTGCTACAAATCTTCTCTGAGTTATTTTGAACGACTTCACTGGGAACTTTAATATAAATGTATTTCTTACACTGCTCTTTGGTTATTTCCCCTTTAGTGCGTAACACAGGCCATTAGGAGACGTGGCACAGGCTTTCTGGTTGTGAACAGTTACGCTCCATTATGAAGCGTTTGCTCTGCTGCAAAGGATGTTATTTTTTTCTGCTTTTTTTGCAGGACCCTGCGGGAATATTTGAACTGGTGCAGGTCGTTGGAAACGGGACTTATGGACAAGTCTATAAGGTTTGGACACCTCTTTATTTTGTGATGCCATTGTTGATAAAGCTGTTTTTTCCTAAAGCCAAAACGAGCATCCGTCAGGAACCGGACAGTTTTGTTCCAGTAATAGCCTGCTTTGTCTTGCTGTCTCTTCTGCGTGGTGCAAAATGGTGTCAGCTTTGAAACAGTGCCCCTTCCTCCTGACCCGTTTTCACGTCTCTGCCGCAGGGCAGATAACTGCCTTGGCTCTCGTACTGACTTCCCTCTGCCCTGCTTTTTCTGTCCTGTGCTTATTTTTCTCTTCTTCAAAATTATTTAACAGGCGGCTGGCACAAATTAACATCAGTCATGGCTAAATTTGTCTTGGGTTGTGTGGCGAGCTCAGCACAGGCTAAAACAGCAGAGCTCTTCAAGACAGGCATGAATTGACCCTGCTCTGTGGGCAGGCTACCAGATTTTTGGTTTCCATTATTACCTTTATCACTGTGATAGCAAAGCAGGCCTACCAGCAAACTACAGCAATTAAACTTGTCCTGCCATAATATGTTTGTTTTTATTGAGGGATTAAGGCTAGAAGAGTTTTCTTTGATTGTGAAGCCTTTCCTAAGAGTGATACAAGAGGGGACAAAATAGGGAAATGAGCCTGCTTTGCTCCGATTTGGAGAAATAAGACAGAGGAAGGAAAAGGCCATGCTGCTGGACCGCTGGAGGTAGAAGGGAAGAGTGACGGCCCTGGAGGAAGCTGCGTGGCATTGCTTCTCCCTTAAACCCCACTGCCGGCAAGCTCCTGCATCACAAGCTTTTGCCTTGATGCCAGCTCTTCCTGTACTGGTTCCCTAACACGCAGAAATGCAGGAGGACTCTGTCTTTCTGATTGAAGTGCATTGGACACACCTTACACTTCAGAGTCCATCCTCCAGTGTCAGTTTTGCTGTGGCTGCATTTTGAAATTGCAGGTGCTTTCTCAAAGATTCAGGAAAATCGTCTACAGAAGCACTTCTGAGGAGTTTCTGCTTTCCCATGTACATTTTTGTGTTGTTTTCATGTCAGAAGCAGAATCTTTCTCATATAACTTTTTGTCTGTTGCTGTGGTTAAGCCTGCATTGTTTCTGACATTATCATTCATATACTGAGGTCAGTATTATTAAATTGAAAACAGAGATTTAGGGGTTCATACGGGCAGTCCAGAAGGCAGGAAACATTTAGGGGTGCTGTAATTGGTGGAATCATAGACATTTTTGCCTGTAAAAGATCCTAAAGTTCCCAAACAGCCTCTGAAAGAGATCCCTTTCTTTTCATGTCTGGATTTATTTTATATTGGGAGAGAAAAAATTAAATCTAGTCATGTTTCAGGGGTGTTGAGAGTGAATCAGCACTGGGAAGGAGCAGCAAAGCTTCCTTATCTGCCGCAAAAGAAAATGCTCCAAGCGATCCTGTGGTTCACTTGAATGTCAGCTGCCAAAACGCATAAGAAATATTGACAAAATTAAAAATCGTACCCAAAGGCTACTCCCCGCTGAGGTCACGAGACCAGGGTCTGGCACCTCTGGGTAAGGAGCACTTTGGATCTCGGAGCCGCTGCAACACCACTGCTGGGCGCGGGGAGCCAGCCTCTCGTGGGGCTGAGCGCATGCGAGGGCACCGTGGGGAGGTCCGTGGTGGAGAGGGAGGGCCTGCGTGCAGCCCCTCATCCAGAACGAGGGCTTTGCTCACATAGGTGTGGGATCCAGGAATGCAGGGTCTCTTACTGGGGCCTGATGAGGGGACGGAGCTGCTCAGTGCAGGAGGAGTGCATGCTGTGCAGCAGACCAGCACAGGTGAGGAAAGGCTCAAAGAGCACGCTTCAGACTGCAGCCAGCTCGGTCTGTGTTGCCAACAGCTTCTGCACGGTCCAAAGCTCCGCTGTGTTTGGAAACACCTCTGCAGGAGATGCTGAATCCCAACTGAATGTACTCAGGAAGCACCTCTCTGGTGCTGGCCTTGCAGCCAGAAGAAATGTCTATTTTCTTTGAAGGGGGGCAGCTGCAGCGAAACAACAGCTTCTGAAGGGACCATAAAAAGCTAGGCTATGGTGTTCACTTTGCTTCTTCACTGCTGTATGGTATGTCCTTTGATCTATGCAATGTTAGGAGTGATGGAGCGTATTGGGGAACGCTGGAATCATTCTGTAGTTTGTCTAGGTCAAGTATGGGCTTGAGATCATAAATATTGAAGTTATTTGGTATTTCCTGTTGTCTGCATATATAGTCAGGTCATTAGCACATGTTTTTATTCTTCAGAGGCATCAGAATCTTCCATACATTCAGAAATAGATCCACGAGTAGTACACATAATCAAAGTAAAGCTTATTTCAGGCTAAATAAACAGTGTTCAGAATTACTAAATTGCTCGGTTGGCTCTGATGATGACTCATAAGGGTATGTGTTTTAATGTATGCAGCTCCATAAAAATGAAAATAAAACTTAGAGGATTCATCATTAGATTTAGAAAACAATGTTTAACAGATTTATAGAAGGAGGATATTGTTCGTAGTGAATCATTCTAGACTGGTTCCAGGTCATGTCCTTTTAAATGACACGGAAGGGGTATAAATTGTACCCGTGATAGTGCTCGAGCTGTCTAGAAACATTATAAAGTTGGGATTTGCATATAACAAGTGCTTGAAAGCTAGCAGATTTTTTTGACAATTTACAAAGTAGCAGGATGTAAATATGCCAGTAGTGGCAACTTCAGCCTTTTGAAAAGTACAAATTAGATATTAAAAAGGGGAAGGAGGAGTTTGGGAGCATCCCGTCCCCTGCACCGCTCTTTGCTCGGGCCCCTCCATCTGCCTCACGAGGCCCCGCAGAGACTGGGGCAGTTCTCCAGGTGGCAGTTCTCCGAAGGGCGAGGGCCGGCGTTTTTGGGGAGCTGCTGACCAGCAAGGACCTTTGGCTGGGTCAGCGACGATTTACATCACCCAGCTGCTGTCGTCTGGGAGGAAGTGAGATTGCTGAAGGTGTCACCCACAAGCTCTTGGGTTTCGCTTCCCCGCTGAGCTGCAGGCCCCTTGCCTTGTGTCTCCTTCCACAGCAGCCTGGGGGAGAGCCGTCAGGTGTCCTCTGGGGTGGCAGCAAAGCTGTAGAAGACCTGGTAGGTTTAGGAGCTGCCACCTCTTTGGTTTGCTAGTAGTCACTGTGTTACCGTTACGCCGTGGTGTGCTGCTAGAGGTGGTACCTTTGTAAGGTACCACCTTACAAAGGTGGTACCTTCACGGAGTCAGAGGCTCTGGGATCGGTGTCAGGGAGTGTGAGGCTGCACCTTGCAGCAGAGACCCGACCACATGTTGGCTGAATAGTTCTTTGCCTATTCCCATTACCGCCAGAAGCTTAATTATAGGGATGCTTTGGTGTCCTCCTTCCATGCTATCGCTGTGAAGAGCTGCATAGCCATCGTGTGTCACCCCGACGCGGAGCAGCCTCAGCTGTAGTTCTGTCCGGGCTCGTGCATTGCAGTAGTAACTAACCTGGATGTTTGTGTGGGTGAAATAGCATTTGTTGCAAGGACTTCACTTGGTTCCTTACATTCACATTCAGTGATGGGTGTGGCCTCAGTAGCAGCCTGTTAATGTGCTTTCTGTCCTTTAATTTTCAGTGCTCTGCTTTAATTGCAGGGTCAGTTTTCTAATGGGTGGCTAAGGAGAGAAGCGGCAACCTGAACTGGGTGCCACTGTTGAAGTGTCTGGGTCAGACTCCTGCTCTGGAGTGCATCGTCCTGCTCTGGGAGACTTCAGGACTCTTTGTTTATCTATTCTTAGGGTTTTTAGTTAACAAGATAAATTGCTCCTCGTCCTACAGCTGTACTCTGACAGCCCTCAGCCTTCAAAGAAAGTTTTCATGGGCTAAATGAGGTCATCAGCAGCATCTGTGCAGTGAGCTTGTGTGCTGATGTTGAGAGGCACCTGTTGAGGGCTTCTGACTTCCTCTGTCCTAACGGTGTGGATTATCCCTCTTCCGGGGCCGGCATTTTTGGGTGGCCCAGCGAGTGAGAGGCTGGTGGCTTTGGCATGTTCCTGGGGGTGACGTTTTATGGAGCATGATCTTGCAGGCATGATGATGAACCATGAAACATTTGCAGCTGTTCAGTGAGTGGAATGGTTGTACCTATAAAGAGCCTGAGGACACAGACAGCCTGGGAGGAGTGCTCTGTTTTGGGACCGTGGGGTTTGAAAGGGAAGATGTGGACTCCCAGTAATGCAGCTGATGAACCAGTGCTCTTGCTGAGGCTTAGTGGAGAGTGGAAGCAATGCAGCCCTCCAGTAGTCGCTGCACAGCCAATATCTTTATTTCTGTGTAGTCACCTAAGGCCTCGGATACACAAAGGAAGCAGGTCTGAGCGAGGAAGTGCATCTTCTGGTTTGTAATACAACTGCTTCTTGGCACTGAACCGTGCTTCAGTTGTTGACATGAGTTACGAGTTACTCCGCTGTTGATGTACAGTGGCAGGGGGGTAGTGAAGCACAAATATGACTTTTCTGTTTATCTTAAACAATTTGGAAGTCTGCTGAGTCTCCTTCATAGTTCATTACATTGAGTTGTTGGCTGAAGTAGTTGAGAGCAAGGGGAGGGGAAAAGCAACGTGTTTTTTTTTTTTTATTGAGGAAGGTTTGGTGCTTCATGCAAAGAATCACCACCAGACCACGCCAAATTACAAAGTGTGAAAGTCTGTGGACTGCATTCAAAACCTTAATCGATGGCAGTGCCTCAGGCACTTAATGGAAAGCTAAATATAAGAAATGTCTCCATTATGTCCAGTGCGATCGAGAAGGTTTTGGGTAAGCTGAAAACTTCAAAGCATCTCTCCTGGGGGTGGTCAGAAGCAGCCACCTTCTGAGGAATGTTGCTCAGGGCTGAAATGCAATCTCAGAGTCTCCAGACAGAGACATTAAAATGCCATGTAGTCTTAGGGTGTTTTGTTATCATTTGTGGTCAGTTATGGTTTTAAAGGCAATCATAGCCTTCAGGGCACTGAGGTTTTGGTAGGTCGAGTGGGGAAACTGCTTGTTCATCATAAAAACGATAGAATGCTGCTTTCTGTTCCACCAGCAGTTGGTACAAGCACGTGGTTGTCTATTCATTTGCTTTGTTTGGTTTGTAATAGCATAGCTGATTAGCTTGTCCCCCTGAAAAACTAGTTAATTTTAGGTAGGAGAGCATAAGAAAAGTACTGCTGTGTTGTGTTTTGGGGTGTCATCAAGTCCTTGTGTGCACCCTTGGTTCAGCAGTGCGAGCAACTAAAGGAGGTGAGCTGCTAATCCTGGCAACGGGGTTTCCTTCAGGATTAGGTCTGAGCTTAGCATGTGCTCGTGCTGTTGTCTTGAGATCTGAAATGCTGTCGTGCTTATGAACAGGTTGCCTTGAAAGCCTAATACTTCATGGATGTAATACCATTAAATATGCTGGGGAGGCACAGTTGGGTATTTTGGTATTTAACTTGTACCTCTGATTTGTAATAACACCTGTGAAATACCTACTGGATGTGGTTGTCCCTCCTTTCTCAGTTGCCTACAGCTCCTGAGTACCCTCACGTAGATGTCCACGTGCTTTATTCAGCCCTGGAATTTAAAGTAATGGATCATACACGTGAAATTAATTAGCAAGTCATAAAGTGATGGTTTCTGGTTAGTGAATATTTTAGAGGAATTCAATTAAGATTCTTAAATGTAGGGCTAGTTTATCAAAAATAGAAGAGCAAGGATGTGAAAAATCCTCTCGGCTCTGAAGTGCTTCTCATACAATAAAGGCTCTTTGAGCAGAGCAATGCACAATAATTAGATGTGCCATATCAGCCATTGGAGAATAGTAAAACCCTTGCACATAATTTGTTGTCAGGCCTGCTGCTTCCATCTCCTCCATGTTTTTGACTTGAATGTCCACCTGGGAGATCACAGTGCATTTTTGTCATAATCTGGTGGCGTTTTGAGCTCAGATGTTGGCACTGGGGCCTGCTATTTTGAAGGTGAGGGAACACACTAAAAATGCACTGGTGACAACACAAGCACGGTACGAAATAGTAAGTTCAGCCTCTTAATTTCCCCGCTCCAGCACATCGCTGGTGACTGAGGTTTCAGTCCTTCCAACTGCTCGGCAGCTCCTGGATTAATGCCCACATGAAGATACGGATCAGAGGGACCAGCGCTTTGCGTGCTGGAGTTTTACCATGCCTCACCTACCCTGAAACGTTTATTGTCTGTGTTATCTCTTCCGTAGAAAGAATTAGTGGAATGAAGGGAAAACTTAGGAGAAATAGTCTTTGTGCAGCCCAAAAAGCCTCTCTGGGCATTTAATGAGCTATTGGGGGGAATGCGGGAAGCAATGCCCCTTGGTTTTAAAAAGCACAAAATCTAGTGGGTGGTTTCTAGATTTTGAGTCCTGTTTCAGGCTAGCTTTAGTACCTTTCCTTATTTCTGAATGAGCCGCAGACCTGTGGAATGGATCTCAGTCTGAGCTGCAAAACGTGCACTGTTTGTTCTGCCCCAGAGAAATGCCGTCGCAGCAGGGCTGCGCTCGCACTCACTCCCCCTGGTGAGCCCCCGTCCTCGTGTAGAGCAGACATGAAATAACGCTGTAAGAAGCACTAGCGATGTCAGCTAGTACGTGTAGCTGTCAAGGTATAATTTTGCTCTGATGGCCACCCAGCAGCAATTAAAAGCACTTGGATGTCTGTGCCAGGAAGGTTTTGTATGTGGTCGGTTCTTGCACTCAGGGTGATGCTTCAGCACGCTGCCACCGATCCCTGTGGCTTCTCTGCCTTGATCCCCAAGTGCAGGGATGCTGCTGGGGGCATTTTGGGGTGCTCTGGTGCACCACCAAACACAGTGCTGGGCACAGCCAGGGTCTTCCTGCAGGGCTCGGGGCCAAGCAGGGCAGTGTCTGGCCGCAGCACAGCTATTGAGGCTGCAGCTGCCTGGATGGATGGACAGACAGCAGCAAACCCTGGAGGGACAGTTGGTAATCCTGCCCTTCCGAGGCATTTGTGAGGAAGCGGAGCTGAAAAGCTGGCTTTCATTGGGAGCTCAGGTCGGTCAGCTTGCCCAGTCAGTAGACACAGGCACAGGTCAGCCCCTCGCCCTGTTGTAAAGCAGTTTCCAGTAAGTGATCTTACATTGTAATGTCTGTAAGCGTGGTCAAATCCTTCTCCTGTCTGGTGTTCAGCTGTTCTCAGGCTGCTGGCCAGTGCTAATTTTCCTGGCCTGTGCAGAACTGTGAATATGGGTCCTGAGAATAAAACTGAAGAAGAAACTACTTCTCAGCTGTTTGTAGTATGCTTTTTTATTTTTTAAAGCCTCTGTGTGTTCTCATCCTGCCCACGTAACCTACCAACGTTACGAGATTCCTGAAAGGCTTTTAAGATTTGTATTAGAAGCACCTTTTCAAAGGCCTGTCTCATCCCCTTCTTTTTCCCCTACAAAGCATGAAGCCTTAGAAACTTCTGAGTTTTTAAGGGAAAAATAAACCAGAAGACATCCTTTGTGGCAAACTTTGTGGCCTTCTCAGTCCCCTACACAAAATCGTATGAGCCAAGATGTAAGGCCAGCATGTGGTCTGTGCCCGTGCTGTTAGGTGCTCCCATCATGTAAGAATAATTTCTCATGAAGGTAAGAGAGAGGTTGACGTGGACAGCTGTAGTTCAGGAGATCTAGTTTTTCTTCTTGCTCCAGCCTGTCGTGTTCTGCTACTCAGTCAGTATGGGCGGTATCTTTTGAGGAGCACTGCTGCGTAGCACTGCTGCGTTCTACCCCTATGGAAGAGCCAGGCTTTGGAGGCAAAGACTGCACAGAGCAATTCCTCCTGTTCTGTTTCTTATCCAGGCGTTAATAGGGTCAGCCAAGGCTCTGAGCTGCCTTGAAACTCTGTTTTCTCAAAAACACACGAATCCACAGAATCATTAAGGTTGGAAGAGCCGTCCAAGACCATCTGGTCCAACCATCCCCCTACCACCAAGGTCACCCAATAAACCATGTCCTAAAGCACCCAGATGGTGGCAGTCCTTATTTTCGTGCAGTGTTTGGGGTTCTTGTTGGAAGGAATTAGTGTGCTAATCCAGCTGACTGGGGAGAAGTGCCGTCGTGCCGTTCTGAAACGGTTCCACCCAAACCAAAACCCGCAGAGTTCAACAGAAATGGTCGCAAAATTTTAAGAAATGGGTTGCCTTTAGTTTGGAAACCTTGCTTCAGAAACATCAAAACACGGCATTTTGTTTGCTTCGTTCTTCTGAGCATGCACTTTAATTTAGCTGGATATTTACTATTTTATGGATTGTCCTTAGTGCTGCGCACTCTGAAGGAAGGCGCCGTCATACTGAAGTAATTTGGCATCTCCAGAACAAATATGTAAATATTAATAAACTCTTATAGCTCCGAATTTCCATCTAGTAAGGAATGTTTACAACTGAAAGTGAGAACAGTTGGCAAAATAGAGGCATTTTGTGGAGTTTTACCAAATACTGGAATTGTCTGAATTCCATTTCCTGGCTGTACACTTACTCGCTACATTTGTTTCCAGCAGTTTTGATGTCATTTTTTTCTTGTATTTTTATGTAAATATTTCAAGGAAAAGGGCATAAAAGAAATGTGTGGTTGCCTTCTGAAAATATAAATAATACTGAACTTAAGGAACCTTCTAGCTTTCTTGTTTATTATACTAAATTTTGGCATGGATTTTTTTTCCTGGGTATTTAAAAATAATAGCAAAAGAATAACCAATTTACTCATTTTTTTCTGCTGTGGCAGATTTGTCTTCTCTTGTTTTATTCTTTAAACCTGTGAACAATTATACTTTGTTGCATATTTTAGTATGCAACAAAACCAGTATAAAATAAATATGCCTATGGTTTAGATAATGGACTCTGTAATGCATTATTTAAACAGATTGTCCATGATGTTGTCTTGTAACATGGAAAAAAGAGAAGAGCCGGGAGAAAATTTCTTTGCTTTAATATTCGCTTTTTGCAGTCTAAGATTAAATATTTATCGCGAGAGGCTTCTTTGCGCCCAGCAGGCAAATAACATCAGCAGACACCTGCTTTCCCTTTATTGGTATCAGAGGCAGGGTTAGGTGCTGTGGACCTTTGGTCCCTTTGCCGAGGTGCAGGATCCCAGCTGTGCACCACTTGCTGCTGGGGGAGCTGAGCCCAGCCGTGCTGTTTGCCCTGCAGAAGAGGAGGAGCAGCACCGACACGTGGCTCGGGTGCACCGCTCCCTTCCTCCTCCGTGACTCCTTTTTGATGAAGGGTGAGTTTCCAGAAGCCCAGGTTTTGTCAGCTCTCCCGGTGGAAGGCAGCCAGCCTTCTGTGGGACAGCAGCCGTGCCAACGCTCGCTGCCTGCGCTGCGCCTGGCGAGCCGGCAGCTGCCGAGCCCTGGGCTGCTCGGGCATCACGGGTGGTGTGTGCCAGGGACATACCGTGTTGAGGAGACACTGGGCTTCTTGTGCATGTGCAGCTCAGCCTACAGAGGCCTGGCGTTTCCCAAATGCATTAAGCTCCTGCTCACGTGGTGGTTAGGAGGCTTGCACGGGACACGAATTTCTGGATGTCCAAGCGGGACAGTTTCCTTGGCAGAAAAAGAGGTTGGACCTGGAGAAACTACACGTATTGTAGCCTACTCTCCCTGAATGTGGAGAAAGGACCAAGGAATAAAGAGATGCACCAACCTGCCTTTCTCTTGAATGCTTGAAAGACTTTACTCAGAAATGTTTTGAATAAAGGAAGTTGCAAAACAAAGGCTGGAAACTCAGGTCTCTGATCCCACGGGCCGGCAAATAAAGGTTAGAGAGAGAGAGGATTTAGGATTCACCCTTTCCTATCTCACTGTCTTCCTTTCTTTGTAACGTGTTAGACTTTAGGTACCCACCTGGTAAAAGACCTTGCACAGTCTGTGTTCATGGCTTGCATGTTGAAATGACAGTACTTGCATGTTGGCACAGGGATCTGCACCTGCAGCCACGTGTGTGATCAGGTGGGGGCCGAGCTCTTTGTAAGTTTGCAGAGCCCCTAATAATGCATTTGTGAGGTTGGTCAGAATTGCAACAAATTCCTTGTTAGTTCATGTGACGTGTGACTTCTTCCAAACTCGCAGATCTCTGGCCAAGAATGAAAGAAAACGTCCCATCAGCCCAGGGTGAATCTCAGAGCCCACGTGGCACTTGTCCTGTCTGCCCTGCAGATGGGTTTTGCGTGTCAGAGCGAGGGAAGGCAGCTTGGCTTTCTGAGCTGTGGGAGCTGCAGCACCCTGCGCTGCTTGCGTTACGGAGTCCTGGCTGGTCTCTCTCTTTCGATGGGATTAGTATTGAAGAAATCCTTTGTGTTGCAAAGCTGGGCTTCCAGGCTGACTCCTACAGGCTTGGCGAAGGCAGCACTGAGCTCTCCCATGGGACCGGGGCCGAATGGGGACTGTAGGCGCCAGTGGGGTTTGGGATGGGGACGGCGTAGTGATCATTAATGGGGAGCTTTGCCGGTCAAGTCCTGTTGTGTGTAAACACTGCCCGGACTTCCAGAGGGGTGGTTCTTTCCAATTCCTGGTGCTTGTGTGCCAGCAGTGGGTTTTCCTTCCTTTCTGGCTTCCTTTACTGCCAAGCAAGCAACGTGAATGTCATTATACAGTGCCCTGTTATCTACAGTGTTTGCTGGGTGTAGTCGTTGTGGGATATGAGAAGTCCCCAGGATCGCATGATGCACGTTCACTCCCCAGGATCTCCTGCGAACCTGGGCAAGACCAGGAAGAGAAATGGGGAAGCTGCTGCTTCTGCATTTTTCACCCCCTGGGGCAGGCTGCTGCTGTCTGTGCTCTTCCCTAGGTGTTTGCAGAGGGCTGCCATCTGATAAGCAGGGTCTGGCTCGTGGCCCGGCTGCCGAGGATGAGGAGGAGAGGAGGAGGACAGGAGGACGTCTGTGTTTGTGCATCAGCACCCACTGAAGGAAGCCTTATGAGCAAGCAGGGTTTGAAAGACGCGAGATGACGGAGAGCTTTGCCTCTGGATTTATTTTGTTTTCCCCATTATTCTCTTAACTTTATCTCTGTTTACCATCAGTGTAGCCATTCATTTCTGCAGATGGGCTTCTGAGGCTTGGTATTTCCAACCCACTCGCTCGGGGCTGCTTTGCATGGGTGCTGCTGCTTTTACATAACTGGGTGTGTGTGGAGCTGGTGATGAAGCAGAACAACAGCACTCTTGAGGTTTGGCAGAAAATAGTTTCTTACGTTATTACTCTTGACTTTTTTTCTTGGCAAAAACAAAAGGAAGCTGTAGCAGGTAGGAGGTTGCTGCCTTGCCACAGAAACATGTTCTCACGTACGGCTGCTGCAAGGGCAAAACCACCAGCTGGACCCAGCCCTAAGCATGGCCGACGTTTGCTGTCCCAGTTAGCAACCAAAACCCTGCTCTCATTGATCACGAGACATGGATATTATTAACCGTACACTGCTCAGCCTTCTAATCAGTGCTGACTGCTGGCTTTCTTAAACCATTTTTTTGGGCGGGGGAGAGGAAGGAGGAGGGACTGAAAAAGCTGGTAACCGAAATAAAGGGGAATTTCTAAAGAACTCACCCTTAGTCTCTTTATTTTTTTAAAGCCCCTGTGAAGCTGCAGGGATGAAGTTATGTGAAAGATGAGCACTTTGGGAAACCATGTCCAGTACGGCCAGATCAGTGAAAGGGAAGTAATGAGCAAAAGCAAAGCAGGCCAGCGAGCGTGTCCACGCTTGATGAAGCTGGGCTGGAAATACATTTCTAATTTAACTGGGGCAACCATGTGTGCCAACCAGGTCTCTAAAAATAATTATTTGGAACTGGGTTTTTTTCAGTCTTTTGCCCAAGGTGTCATTTGTTTTACCTCTTCAAAGTGGATGTGAAGTGCTAACAGCAGCATGACAGCACTCACCTTGTTTCTGTTTGCTTGCAAAGTGGCAAGTAAGAATCAGTCCTGGGGAGCCAGTCCCTAAGGGTAGCCCTCTGATTTCAAAACCCCTTCCCATTTGGTATTTGGGTTTCTGTAACCTTTCTATTATTGAATATCGTTATTTTCTTGTGTGAACTGATGTCAAAAATATGTATTTTCTCGAAGTTTAAGTGGTGCAAACTAGAAAGCACTCTTGCACTGCTAATGCTAAGACCAAAAGCAAGTAGCTTGCCAGCACTGATTGTATAAGGGTTTTTATACTAAGGTGAATTCTGAAGTCTTTTAAACCTCCTGGGTTTTGAGGAGAGACAACATTGTAAAACTAATGAAGTGGAGTTGCTTGGAAGTTTGTCCTTTCTTATCCCGTTCTTTGTCTCTGACCTCAGCAGTCCCAATTCCTTTGCTGTGTCCTTTAGGGTCTCTGCTAGCGTGTGTGCCCATGGCCACCACCTCTGCTGCCACGCTGGGGCTGGCTACAAGTGTCTGGCAGGCAGCACCAAGCCTTCTCTGCCACCCTCCTCTCCTGTGGGTGTCAGGTGTGTCTCCGTTTTTCAAAAGCACTTAGGATTTTAATCATCTCTGTGACTTCTGCCTGTCAGTTTTGGTTGACGTGGGCTGGCAGGAGAAAACATGGGTGGATGCAAAGGCAGCACAATTGTCTAAGCCCAGCTTTCTCAAGAGACCAGGCTAAGCTCTTTGATATTGGAGGAGAGCTTGCAGCTCTCTGTAATTTCATGTCCCTCCCTGCACCCAGAGGTTCAGAAACCAGAAGGCAATACAAAACACTCAGGAGATGGGTTTGCCCAGCATTTGTGATATTGAAATATGTCCATTGGCAGTGCTGCAGGGTTTTAGCTGGCCCTGCAGATTTTTTCTCCTGTGCTTATTACCAGATTTATCCTGAGGAGCAATGAGCTGTTGGTGGTGTATTTTGGCATCTGGATGTGGATGACAGAATATGTGAGGAAGCTGCAAAAGAAAGTTATTTTGAAACTGGTGGATGGTTAAACTTTCAGAGTCAGATTTAATGTGAACACAATTAGAAGAAGATGTTAAAGCAGTGGTGCCAGTTTTTTAAGCTTGCATTTTACACGTAAAGCAGGTTATAGATATGCTGTTCAACATTTCTCCAGCCAGCTTCCTGCATTAACTGGATGCTTCATGGAGTGTTTAGGTTGTTTTGCTGTTCTGTTTTTTTCTTCTTTCTTGACAGCTGCTTTGTGATGGGCTGCAGCTGGCTGGACAGGCTATTGCAAGAAGCAGATAGGGTTTGGAGCTGGGAAAAGGAGAGCTGGGCTGGGGACTGAATCACAAGAAGGGTTCTGGTGCAGCTTCACTGACACTTGTGGTTTCCTGGGCTGAGCCAGTGGATTTCGATCTTAGTTTTGAAAACCAGTGTGTGCATGCACACATTTGTCCATGCTGCCTTGGACCCTGTGGCGTTTGGTGTCGTACAGGTTTGCAAAGAAGCTCTTCTTACCTGGAAGAGCTTGATATGACATGTGAGTGAGAGGAAAGGGATCGAATGCATATGCCAGTGAATGTGTGCATGCCTGTAGTCAGTGAGGATTGCAGGTGGTGTTCCCATCCTGCTGGCTTCAGTGAGGCAGGAGCACGCCCGAGAGCTCGAGGTGCTCAGCAGACGGCTTCGAACTGTGCTGAGCTAAGTAAACCAGGCGAGTTTACACGGGGCAAGGCAACGAGACCAGAGTTCGGAAATCTGGTAAAGCTCTTCAGCGGTTAATACAGGAAACTCTTGGTCCCTTTGGTGACCGGCTCTTCAAACGGGTAGCTGCTGCTTGCGTTCTGTACGTGCTGGCAATTGCCAGTCTGCATTGCCTAGGGTTCTGCGGTTCTTCAGCTGTGATGTGTTCAGCTATTTTGGTGAATTTCTGCTGCAGGGGCGGTTTTGTGTTTGCTTGTTTTTCCACTCAAAAGCTCGCCGTTCATTTCTCTCTGCTGTGATTGACTTTGATCCCTGCAGAAGATTGGAAGGCAGGGCATTGGAAAGGAACTGCTCGGAGCTGGTGAGGAGCTAGTGCTGCACGTCTGACCCACGGTGTGCCTGAGCAGGGCCTCTGCTGCCTGCTTCTGCTGCCTGAGGCTGATCAGGTCAGTTCAGAAAAAGGAACACCAATGCTATTCTCAAAGTCAGAGTTTTCCTTAAGGAAGTGGACTTGGAAGCTCTCCTCTTTCTTAATTACAGAAGCAAAGTTTATTTTGCTTTTAAGAATAATTAGGTAGTCAGGTTTCATTTTGGAGACCAACTTGACATGGAAAATCTTTCCAAAGTTTTAACTCCTATTCCCTCGCCTGTTGTGGACCACCTGGCCAGTAGGATTGTAGAAGGAACAGGAACCGACTGCAAGATCAGTGCCGTGCACTTCTTCTCTTGCGTTCAGAAGTCTGGCAACTAGTATATTTTCTTACAGACTACTAACTTCCTATTTCTTTTCGGAGATGGTGCATCAGAACCAAATGAGAAGATACCAAGAGGAGATGCTCTTTTTCATTATGAAATGCTCTGTGAAAGCCTGTGTATGTGTTTGGAAAATACATCCTTTCCCTAGGCAAACCTCAGACCTGCTGAACTGAATAGTAGTGCTTGGTGTATTTTGCCTTCAGGATTCACCTCAGGCAAAGGGAGCTGTAGGGGATTATTTGTCACAGAGTCCTGAAGGAAAGGCTCAGAGACCACAGGACTGAGCCAGGTAATGCCAACCAGGTTCCAGCATCAGGCTGAGCATCCTGCACAAAGCCACATAAAGCCACGTACCTATGCCTCTGCTACCTGTGTAAGGAAGACACAAGCAGAAATGGAGTGAAAATAGTAAATCAACATTAAAATTGTTACAGCTCTCATCATCGAGGCTGGAACTGTCTGAGCTGTGCTCCCTGACTGTCCTTTAAAACAAAGAATAAAACAAAAACAACAACAGCACAGTTTTACCTCATGCAGAACCTTAGTCTTGCTGTGCGTTATATGCAAATGAAAATTGAACTGAATTACATTTATAGTTCAGGAGAATGCTGAAGGATTTTTTAATCGTGCTTTTCAAAAACTTAGTGATGTAATTGCTGAGAAGTTAACATGCATGCAAACTTATAGTTAAGTGGGATAGAAGGCCAATAAAACCTTGTCTATTGGCACGTGCCTGGGAAGGCTGCGTTACTTACAAGGTTAAAACACGAATCCGAGTGCACGAGGTTTGTAATTGCTCTGTGCAGCTCAACCTTCAGAGCTTTGCCATGGCGGCGAGCCAGAATTCCCTCTTTGGAAGCCTGCTCCAAAAGCCTGGCCACCCATCAGCTGACCCCAAGTCCGGCCCCGACTTCCTTCCAGAGGGCTGGGGCCGGTGAGGCGCATCCGACCGCTCGTGACTTCATCCAGCAGAGATGTGCTGCGTGTGGCTTTTCTCTAGTGCCCTGTATTTCTGTAAGCGGATGGACGTGAGTCACTGGGGTGGAGGGGTTTGTACCTCTCCCCACGCTTAGCTGCTCAACAGGCCTTGGTCTACAAAATGAAACCTTTTTTTTTTTTTTTTTTCCCAGAAGTGTTTATTTTGCTGGATGCACAGATTTTTGGCACAGCAGATCTTTGCTGTCACAGATCCCCAGATCCCTGCTGGGCACTGCAGGTGCTGCATGGGACAGGCTCCCGGCCAGGGCTTCGTGGCTGTGGGGCTGCAGTCAGCCAGGCTGGATGGCTGGTCAGGGTGCTTGGCCAAGTGCCCGCTTTGCTTTGGGACTTGGGGAGGGTGGTGAATATCCACTGACATTTGGGGACCGTAAAGTCAGCAGATAAAAGTCAGCTGCGGCCCCGGGAAGGAGCGCTCCTGCTCCTCCCTCCTGCAGGTGTGGCAGTGTGTCGGCGGGTCGCAGAGCTTTCAGGGTGGTGAAGGATCACCCCTGCCCCAGCTCTCCGTGCCTTTCATGTTGTTTGGAAACTTCAGGCGGCGGTAGGATTTCTACAGTATCATGTCCACATTTTTAACTGAATAACAAACCCTGCGGCAGGCGAGAGTCCCTTCCAGATTCCTCTACCTGGCATGGAGGAGCAGGAGATGACAGCGGATGTTCTGCTGCCCCCCAGTTTCAAATAAGCCGTGGACAAGACTCCCGTTGTGTTTGAGTAGCATGGTATTTTCTAAAGTGATTAGTGTTTGGCTTGATCTTGCTAATCTCAACGTGACTGACCTCTCTGAGGGCAGATTTCAAAATCCCAAGAGATCCATCTCTGGTACGATCTTACACAAGCACACAGTAGCCTTGAGTGGTTCGTGTTTTGCATAAGGCCAGTAATCTGATGGGATGAGTGACACACTGATACTGCAGGAGCCTAGACACTCAAATACGTGTTTGCGAAGGGGCTGGAATTCCCTCCTTTGTTTCACTTTGTTTTCCCACTGCTCTGCAGTCGAACGCAGACAAACGCCAGGGAAAGCAAACAATCTGCATTGCCACTTGTACAATGGGAGGAAACGGGAACTGCACAGGTTTTAAAAAAAATGGACAGAAAAACTGCTTCTGGTTGCTCTTGGGTCATGAAGGCAGGAGTACCGTTGTTTCCATTAGGAGTAAAATAACTCCTGTCCATCCCTTCCCTCCAGCCGGTGTGGCTTGGGCAGAATTTCAAGCGATTGATAAAAATCCTACGTTGTGATCTCTGGCTAACGGGTTGCTATTTTAGTTTACGGGAAGTCCTGTACCATTGCTGGCGTAGTTGTCTTCTGCAGTGAACTCAGTTCCAGTGATGTTTTATTTCTTGTTTCTCTCAGTGTGTGACATAAACAGGAGCACTGGGAGGAACTCCTGGCTTTTGTTGGGTTTTGTGTGTTTAATTATGTATTTATTTATTTATTTTAATCTTACCCCTGAAACTGATAAAACTAAAAATACAGAAATTATCAAATCAGTAGTTTTCAGTTTGGGTGAGTGTGCAAAATACTTCTGGGATGGGATAAAACTGGGCAGGGAGGGAGGGAAGGAGCAGAATGACCTGCACAGAAATAGGGCAGTGGCGTTTGCTAGGAAAGGAATGTGATTTTCACTGGAAACTCAGGTCATTTTTGCTGTATATGCTGACTTTTGCAAAAATACCCTTTTTAGTTTGGAATGCAGTGTTACATTTTCATTTTTTGAATGTTTTCATTTCCATGCACGTACTATGTATCTAATGTTTATTAATTTAACATGCTTTGCCTTAAAGTGCACTGAGCGTTATTAATTAACTTGTATTCTTTATCTGTCTACCAGCAAACATGTTAGATTTTACTGTTAATGGTTTGCAACCTGAGTTCTGGGGCATGGTGGACAGCGTCCAGCTCCATAGGATGTCCTGTACTCAAAGTATAAATCTTGCCGGGCTCCTTGGAGCACGGTGGCGGAGCAAGAAGAGTGGGAGCTAGCTTATGGCGGGGAGAGAAACCTTGAAGAGCACGTCTCAACTCTTAACAGTATATTAATATTTATGTTACTCTCCACTTCTCTGCTCTACGTCCCCAAAAGACACCAGAGACCTTGCGATAGAAGTGCCCCCGAACTTCATGTCGGTCAGGGTAGGCTTTCTGCAGCCTGGGCTGCACGATTAAAAGGTTGAAGCTGTGATCAAAGCCATAGCCATGTTCCCACCTGGCTGCTGTCCTGGCTTCTTCCTGGGGGTTAACAAAAAGGCTTTCTGAAACCAGGAATTACCTGCCACAGACGGCTGTGTGCTTCTTGTTTTTAAAACTCAGCTCACGAATTGCTGTGGGTTACATGTTCGTGCGTAAGATGAAATGGATCGTTTCTGGAATCCATGCTAGTGTTCAGCACCCTGACTGCCCTGAGCTCTACCTCACACCGTTAACTAACAAAACCAGCCCCAAACATACAAACCCTGCCCGCTTGTTCACACCAGCCAAGACCCCAGGACAGCAGGATGTCCGGTGTGAGCAGCCGTGTGCTGCCGGACGGCGGCTGTGCCTGGACAGGGCAGCGTACCTGCAGGTGCCTCGTAAGGCCTGTGACTTCGTTGGGGTCACTTGCAATAGGGCACGGTATTTCCTGGCTCCCCGTGCAGAGCGTTGTTTGCCACGTAGTCTCATAAAGGCTCTCCTTGCCCCACCAGGATGGAAGGGGTGGAGGGGAGAGGGGCAGAAGGGTGGGGACCGGTTCTCTGGGGTGCAAAAAACCGAGCTGGCAGCCTCCCAGCAACCGCAGGGCCTCGCGCTGGTTTGCCGGAGATGGGCTCAGGTTTCAGAGTTCATTGAGTGGGTTTTCAACAGGAAACCTGCCTGCCAAAGTGTGCTTTCAGGAGGAGCCTCCAGCTGAGCAGCTGAGCCTTTACCCTGCTCGTCCAGAGCAGCTGGCAGCAGGCTGCAGAGGTTATCCCATAGTCAGTGCCTTTGGGTGAGGAAGCCCTCCAGCCTCGAAGTCTTCCACCTCAGCCAGCCAGCCTTGGTTTCAAGTACAAACCTGGAAGTCACGGAGATGGCCCTAAGGGTTAAGTTTGTGCTGTCTGCTAGCTTGCTGGGTTCGCAGGCAGGCAGTGTAACTCCAGTGACCCTGGAGCCTCTGCGGGCGTTTTGACCTGCAGCAGAAGTGATGCACTCACACATGAGATGGCAGAGGCTGTTCGGTGTGGTATTGCCCTCACCCTGCACCTTGTAACCAGCCACACAGCAAGGTAGGTCCGAGAGGGGAGCTCTCAAACCCGGCGCTCTGCGTGACCACAGCCTGGCAGTCTCAGGTCTGTGTCACCGAGAGCTGGGACCTCGGGGCTCTACCTGTAATATTGGCCCAAGCCAGGGACTCACGAACTTTTTTTGTTTGGACCCAAGAGGAAAAGATGCTATACGTAATGAAATTTTATGTAAATACACTTAATTCAAGTAAAGCCCCCTTATCAGCTAATAGCTTGACTGCTAACACTGATACTCTTGTTCACTCTAAATTGCGTAATGTTTGTCTTGACCCTCGGTAGAGGGCATAGATAAATGATGCCTTTATCTATCTGAAGTAAGAAGATAAATGCGTATTCACTCGGAATCACACCAAGCGATCCATCCCATTCCACACAGATCTCCCTGCAGAGACAACGTGCAGTTGGAGCTCATCAGAAACAGATCTTTGGCACGAGCATCTGCTGCAAATGTGGCTGTGATGACCAGCATGCAGATTCTGAAACATGTCTGCTGGCCCCAGGTTTGCAGCACGTTATTGCAGCGACTAACTGGCAATCGCAGCCAACGTTATGTGGAAATATTTTCTGGGGGAGAAGAGGAATTTCACTGGACTCGGAGCTAATGGGAGGATTCCTTCCAACTTGGCTACCTCACCAAAATGTAGGCAGGAACTTCGGCTTTAGAAAGTCGCTGAACTTCTGAATCGTTCCAGTCTGAGTTTTGTGTCTGATGGATAGCATTTAACGCCGTGCTTTGGGTGGGAGCGGGGGTGGCTTGCAGATGGCTGTTGGATGCTTTGGCTGCACTCTCAAGAGTCAAAACATGCTCCCAAACTGCGCGTTTGGGTGAAAGATGAAACCTTGTAGTAGTGAAACGGGCCCACAGAGCACCTCAGCCCAGTTTCTGAGCACTAAGTGTCTGGAAATAAACAACACCGGGTCTTGAACCACAGCAGGCTGGTGCCTGGTGATGGGCTGCGCAGGGTAAGCTGCTGCAGGTTGCTCAGAGGACTGGGAGAGCTGTGCCCCTTGTTCTTCCTTATGGTCTGGATTAAATCAAAAAAGGCACACATTTATGTCTGGTCCCTGGGAGTAAGTGCATCTATAGATCTCGTTCAGTTGGGCAACAGTTAAAGCAGCCAGTTGCTGCTGGGAACCTTACACACACACAAAAAAAAAAATCAGAGCACCACCTTTCGATTCAAACATGCTCAAACTTGTGGCTTCAGCTGAAGTACAAGTGTGTAAAAGTTCCCATGAACTCTGCCTAACCTCTGAGATTTATTGATAAATGAAAAAATGAGGGGCCAGGCGCTGAAACCTTTCCTTACGTAGCTTCTAGTTTGTTAGCAAGAAGCCCGGGGCTGGGCTCAGGATGTTTACTGCTTTTAGAAACGTTGAGACAGATGAACTTGAAAGAGTTCAAGGAAGCAACATCAAGGAGAGACCTGAGATTTTCACTCTGACTGCCAGGACGGTTGTGGTCTCTGCCTTAAAGCAACTCAACGTGCAGCCTGTTGCCCTGCTCAGTCAATGGCACAAACATTAGTGGTTCTCTGTGTGAACGTACGTAGGTGTCCTCTCATTTGTGCGTGTTAGGGCGGTGGGAGAGGTAAGTGGAAATGACGGTCTGTGCTGTGTGCTTCTGGCACGCCGTTTGGGGCATACGCCAGCAGGTTTGGACACTGGAGATCTGTTGCTCTACAGTGGCATTGAATACTTTAGGAATATGCACAACTGTAATCAACATTAAATGTGCCAAAATGGCAGTAAAAATATCTTAAAATTATATTAAAATGTAGATATATTACCCATAGATAAATATTTAGCTGCAGTCACCAAGATAGTCTTTTTTTTTTTCCCTGTCTCAACACCCTTTAAAACTAATTAATCCCCTTTAGATAATTTACATGAAGTTTAGATGACCTTTTCCTGAGGCTAGCCCACAGCCCTTGGCAGGACTCTGCACAAGCTTCTGGGGCAGAGAAGATGAGGTTGTCCAGCTTACTACAACGAAGGACGGCAGAAAGCTCTTTTCAATAGGTTTGATAACACTTGTTGAGAATAAATTGTTGCCAGCTGAGAATTGGAGCAAACCACTGAGTTTTTGCTGCCCCTTTACCCTCTGATTGTTTCCTTTTGTCCTCAAGAAAAGGTTTGGATTCTCTTGTGTATTGCCCCTCTCTCTGTTTTGTTCTGGGATAATAAAGGTGTCCAGAAGAAGGTAAGGGTGGGAATTGCGTGCAGTCAGTGTGCTGTGAGTCCATGTAAAGGCTGCTTTACCCAGTTGGCGGCTGTTTATCTCAGGTGAACGGTGGGATGTGGGCCCATGGGTTTTGCTTGGGGAAAGAAACTTGGGTGCGAGGCAGATGTGTGCCTGAGACAAGGGGCAGGGCACAATCCTGCCCTCTGCACAAGCTGAGCTGCTCTCCCCCAGCCTTCAGCAGGGCTGCAGACCTGGGAGCTTTTAGGAGAGGGGGAACAGGGTCAAGTGGTGCATCCCATGCAGAGATGCCTTGTGACCCACAAAACAAAAGGGCATGCTGTTTTCTTTCCCATAAATGCTGATTTTCCAAACCATTTTTTTTTCTGGGATTCAGCATTCTCATTTATAAAGGCAAAAGTGAGTGAGAACAGCAGGTTTGCGTGCAGTGGGAACAACTGTGGCTGCAAAACAACTCGGCTTTTGTGCAGAGGGACAATTTGACCAGGTCTCACACTGAAATCAAAACTGAACACCAAGCCTTTCCCATTTCCCTCCACTGAATACTCAGTACTGAGCATGATGCTAGCCTACTACTGATTTATTTTTTAGTAAAGAAGAGAAACACATCCCATATTTCTCTGGAGTTACAAGAATCAGAGTAAATCCATGACGTCCTCTGCAGAACACCTGAGGGCGTCCCACCAGCCTGGTGGGCCGTTCTGCTGCTCTGTGCAGCGCGAGCTAGAGTTAAACCAGGGTGCCAGCCTGTCTGGCGTTGCTGTGCCTTGTGGAAGGCCCTCTCTTGCTCTACTGCCAAGCCATTCAATGCCTGGAAGCCTTCACAAACAATGCCTTCCAGCAGCAGGGCTGTGGCTGCTTGGGGAAGCTGGCCAGCCAGGGAGAGATGGATGCTGATGTCCCTGTGCTGCCGGAGCACAGCACCACGGTGCTGCACGGTGTGGGCTTGGGGGGCGTGTGTCTGCTTCGTCTTCCTCCAACAGCTGTGATCATACAGCAACCCGAGCGCTCTAGTTCATGAGAAAAAGCTTTGCAGTCCCTGGGGTGCTTCCAGGGAAGGAGGGCACTTATAAATACACAAAATCTCAGCAGGATTTAGTTTTCTGTAAAAGAAAACATGACTGTGACACATTGCCTGCGAACAAGGCATCGTTTTTCTTTGATGCAAAACTGCTTAGTCGTTGAAATAACGCTTGTCTGCAATTTTGTACGATAGGACCTGGGTTTTAAAATGCCATCAACCTAGCTTTTAATTTTGCAGGTGTAAATTGCACCTGCAAATCATTTTGTCTGCAAACCACAGCATTTCATGTTTGATTTCCCGATTTCCTGTGGCGTACTTAACTGATGTCAGTTAGTTATTTCAATATCCAGCTCCTCAGGCACTACTATTTCGGGAACAAAATTACAGTCTTAAAGCTTCGAACCCATTTCTGAACCTTTGATGGAAGGGAAGAGTTAGGAAGTGCAGCCAACCCACAGTTCATACAAACCTTTTGATACATTCCTTGAGATCAGTGTTGGGTATTGTCAGAAAACACTGTGCTTCGCATCTGTTGAGCAACTTGATCTAACGGAGCCAAGAAGCTGTGCAATTTTCCAGTGAGATTCCTGGTTGCTTTTCTGAAACACATTCTTCTGAACCATAGTTTGTCAGTCTTAGCATTGAGTTTGCTCTTTTAATAGCTTCGTTCCCTGTTGCCTCCTTTTTCCTAACTTTGTCTTGAAAAACTAACTGCTTAATCTGTTATTACCAGTTATCTGTCACGTGGCCTCTTCCACGGGAGATGGATGGAGACCCATAAGCTCGTTCCACGTCGTGCTCTGACAGACGAGTTAAATGCATATTTGCTACCACGTACACAGTTTGCATGTGTGTTTTACTGACAGTACTCTGTTTTCCTAACAGGGTCGCCACGTTAAGACTGGGCAGCTTGCAGCAATCAAAGTGATGAACGTTACCGAGGTGAGTACAAACCCCCAAATAACAAAAAGCTGTTATCAAAGTGAGGGAAAACAAAGAATCAGATTGTGAGAATGTGGGTGCTTATAAGATGATCCACAGGTATAAATTATGGTAGCTGAGCGGTGGATTATGGTTTTCGGAGCACTGCGAGGCCTTAATACAACCTTAATTTCAACAGTGCCTGTCCAGTGGCAACCAAACGATAAGGGAATGCACGTCTCTATATTTTGATGCTCTGAAATAATGAAGAGAACTCTCTTCCTGCTTATTTCAAGTTCATTATCTGTTTGCAGAGATAGCAAATAAAAGATTTCCTGTAGCTCTGTGCTGCCCCTTCTGTTTCAGCGCATCCTCTCCTTGCCAGCCATTCCTCAGTGTATCTACCCTGACAGCTAGCAAGCAGGAACATGTTAAAAAATGCAAATGTAGCACTTTTTTATTGCTATTTGACAGATGAGAGGAGGAGACCGGTTTAATTGGCACTGTCATTGCTCACATTTACGAGGAGGTATCGGTGCTGGAACAGGGTATCAACAAAGTAGCTAGGCATTGATTTTTGTTTCGGAGAGCAGCCTGTAGTGAAGCAGCTTGTCTCCTTGCCACCATATGAGCCTGAGCCCTGGAAGGGCTGAGATGTGCCTGTGTTCTCAAGCATACAGAAAGGCTGTGGTTTGGTCGGATGTACCTGTTATGGACAGGCAGCTCCTCGTTCCCTTCTTAGGATGCTCTGGGTCATAGCCTAAAATCAGAAACAGGTCCTCTGGACCAAGTCTGCCAGTGCTACATCTACATGGAACATTTTGGACGAGCACAAGCAAGCTCTGGCTGCGTTTTTGTGTCTTCTGCTTGTCTTGGAAGACATTGGCGCGAGTTAGCATCTGCGTGGGCATTGTCGCATAGGAAGGGTCCAGGCCAGCTGTCTCTGCTGATGGTGTAGGAATCCAGCCCTGAGCAGCAACTGCTCTGAATGGCACACTGCTTTCCTGAACTTTGCTGCTGCTGCAGTGCTTTACAAAGCATCCTGGTTTGGCTGTGGCTGCTGCCTTGTAAAATGGGCATGTGTAGTTGAATTCCAAGTGTTGTTCTTGTCTGTGGATAGAGGAGGGTAGATTATGTAAGTCAGTGCCACATTCACTTGATGGAATTATAGCTCATAGCTCTGTAGTTACATACATCATCTTGTGCTTTGCCTCAGAGACGTAGCAGTCACCAAATGTGAGGCTGCTGGATTTTGAGAGCGAGAAGTAGAGTTTGAGTCGCAGACAGATTCCTGGGGTCAGAGCACCTCTGTGTTCTTTTTTGAGAAAGGAATTTGCAGGAGAGACCCTGTCCGGGACTCAGAAGCAATCCAGAGCTGCTCTACAGAATGTGTTCATGCTTTGCTGGCCCTGCCAGCAGTGCTTGAGGGCTGGCCAGAGATGTCACTTCTGGGCTGTCATGTTAACACAAGTGACAGTCCCTTCCTTGATGAAACAATTGAAGCAAAAACTGCAGGAAGGGAACCTTGGAAAGATTTCCTTCCCTTTTGCTATATATAACGCAGTCTCCTTTGTATGTAAGTAACAAAATGCAGCATCCAGTAACGTCTGCTTGCTTGGAAACAAACTTAGATGGAAGACAGCCTTGTGCTTCAGCGTCAGGAATCCCCAGTGATGGACTTGCATGGTTCTGGAGCCAAAGCACAGCTGCTCAGGTCTCATTTGCTGCTGCTTTGCAGGCTGGAGAACCAGCACCATCCCGGGGAATCTGTCCCCTCGCCCGAGGGGCTGAGCAGCAACGATAACAGCTCGTGCTGTTTTCACATTGAGTCACTTAACACGAAAGCAGTTGTGACGGTTTCAGAGTTTAACAGTGAGCGTGCTGGTGCAGCCACCTGGGGGGTTTCCCTGGTGTTCTTCCCCAATCTCTAAGCAAATCTGCTTCAGCTGGACATGAGCATTTCTGCTCTCTGACCTCGGTGCAGGGTGAGTGCGAGGCTTTCTGCTGTTACTTCCACTTCTGGAACATGGGCTGGCTGCGTTCCTGCTGCTGAGGCACAGGCTGGGAGACCGGATCCAGTCCTCTGCTTCGTCTGTGCTGCTGCTGCATGAGGTGGGAGCTGGGTAAGGCTGAGGCTGGTGCTGCATGTGTCCAAGGCATCTCTGAACCTCAGCCCTCCACCTGCAATATCACAAAGACCTTCACAGCACGTGGGTACTGAAGCCACTCGCAGCATTAGTGGGTGCAAACCGTAGCGCAGCAATCCTTCCAATCTCCAGAAATTTAGTATGATAAATTCAGCCTGCTGAGGATTCGGTACTTCTCCCACGTTGTCAGTCTGCTCAAGTTTCAGTTATTTTCTGTTCCTTCGGGCTTGAAAAGCTGGCTTGAGGCATTAAATAAAATCTTTAAAATATTGAAATCCCCGTCTTCAACGTCCTGCATATAAATTGCACCTGAGAACAACATCTCACAGGGAGTTTGGCTTGTGAGAAATGGAAGCTGTCACAGTAAACCTGCTCGAGTGAGATGGGAGGCTCCCAGCCCCTGTGGTCATCTTCATCTTGGGGTAGTTATTGGATCTGATCAGTGCTGCACAGGGAGTGCTTTCCTTAGGGAGAAAAAACTTCGTGTGGTAGAAAACAGGAAGATATTTTTAAAAGAAAAAAAAAAAAAAAGAAGAAACCAGGGCAAATGCAGTCTTTTTTTCCGTCACCTGTGTCCAAAAAAAGTGGAGAAGAGCGGAATGCCTGGCATGGCCTCGTGATTTGGACGCCTGCTTGGAGGCTCTCCGGGTGCAGCCTCCAGGAGAAATCTCACTCAGTGGCAGGGACTGAGTCTGACGGAGCCCTGTGCCAGCGTGTGCCGGTGGTAGCTGGGTCACTACCCCACGGTGCTGCTCAATAAGGTCAGTGTTGTCTGACGTGGGAGAGAAGGGTTTGGACGAGGATAGCTCATACCTAGGGGTTCTGAGCTACCTCCACGCCTCTTGGATTCTCTGCAGTGCGCTGCTCTCCCCCAGCATCCTGTTTTCACTACCAAGTCCAACCTAAGAAGTCTTCCAGCTAACGCTTCATCACAACTAATACATTTCTGCCAAAAGACTGTTTCACCAAATCTACATATTTTTTTCCAGCAAGAAATCGTTTCATCAGCAAGCTCCTGACCAGCTCCAGCTGTGATTGCTCAGCTCTGAGATCTGAGGCACACCAGGAGCTGAGCAAATCTGCCCTGCGCCGCTGCGAGCTGCAGCCCCGGGCTGCTTTCTGAAGAGCAGCAGCAGGATGCTGTGGTCACTGCGGGATCCTCTGGACATCTGTCAGGAAATGCTGCAGTGTCACGTTGGGGGGGGGGAAGCGGAGGGAGCCCTTTGAAATTGTTGAAGTGGAGCTGATGGCAATGTGCGCTCACGGGGCCTCTCCGCGCAGGCTGTGCTTCCTGCGTGGCGGTGCCAAGCACACAAAGTGCTTGCAGATGGATCAGATCCTTGCTGCTCTTCTCTTCGGTGTCGGTGCAGGTGATCAGGGAGCTGTTCTGCAGCAGGCCATTCCCTGTTTGTCATTGCTTTCAGGCTTTTCAGGTAGCGAAATAACACTCAAGTGAGAAACCTGTCATTAGTTATGCCCCAGTACTGAGGGCTCTTTAGGTGGAGCACTTATCAGCTGGTGATCTTGTTTCTGTTTGAGGTCAGAGGCGTGTGCTTTCTAGTTCTTTGCTTCCTAATGTCATTGCGGATAAGCCCACGTCTTCAAAAATAGCCTTTGATCATGAACCTGTCATCTTTGTGCATGCAGCCATCTGTACCCAGAACCGCGCTGGTTTGTGAAAGCAAACAGCTTTTTGCACCTGCACATCTGTGAGCTTGCTTCCTTCTCCCGAGCAGCATGATTTGTGAGCAGCTTTCCAGACCCCTGGGAGATGTGGCTGATGGCAATGCTAACGGAGGGGTGGTGGAAAGTGGAAATCCTGAGCTCCTACGCCCACTGAAGAGTTGAGGGTGTCTCCGGGCTCCTTGCTTGCAGGATGCATGGAGCTGAGGCTTGGCAAGTGCAGGTTCAGTTCCTGGCTGAGCCTCAGGCATGGGCCGTGGAGCAGAATTGCTCATGCTTCCTCTTCTGCTTTGGTTTCTCCATCTGAAACAGAGCAAGTCTTTCAAAGGTCACTGAAGATACAGTAGGACAGAGTCCTTTGTGTCTGTGAAATGCCCACCTGCTGGCACCTTACAGCCTGTTTTATTTTGAAGTCACATCTGCCTCTGGAGGACAAGACGGTTTAGCTCCGAGGGTTTCTGCTCAGCAGCAGCAGGGCTCTTTAGGAAAGCTCACCCCACTCATCCTGTACCCGAGCAGCGGTAGCTGCCTCTGGGGCACAGGTGGGCAGGGGAAGAAGAGGGCGGTGCAAAGTGGTCCCAGCCTGCTGGGTAAACAGGTAAGGACATGAGGTAAGGCAAGGATTGTCTTGCTGGTAAAGGGAAAGAAGCATTACACACGTGTGCGACTGCTCCTTGCTCTTGCCAGCGAGTATGGCAGAGTCTACGTTGTGTTCCAGCTGTGCTCACCAACAGGAACACACACACACACACACTTACTTTTGCTGTTTTAAAAGCACCCAGGCAAGATTGTGGAGAAATACTCAGGCAAGAGCTGTGCCAGCATGGTTAACTGGGCAAAGGAGGAAGAGGCACGAGCTGTGAGGAAGCGGCTGAGGTCTGCCAGCTCCCCAGGAGGAACTCTGTGAAAGCAGGGAAGCTGTGCAGCCAGGCTCCACCAGTGCAAAGTTCATGCAGATGGACGGAGTTAAACCAGACAAACACAGCCAGGTCCAGGATGGCGACACCAACATTGTTATTCCCTGCCTCACCTCCCTTCCTCTCACCTGCTCGTTCCCACCCTTTCACACGCACTGCTGCGAGTCCCAGAGGGAGCAGAGCCTCGTTTCCCCTCCAGAAGGCGTCAGCACAAGCTCTCAGCTCCCTTTCATCTTGCCCTGGCCACGTGCAGAGAAGAATGCGACCTTGCTCCTGGAGGATTTCCTGCATGCTGTCTGGGACGCAGCTCCGATTTCTCTCGGAGACTCCAGATGCTACACGGGGCTCCTCCTTTCCCTCCCAAAGCCATATGACATTCAGGGACCGGTCAAGCCAAATTTAAGGGTCCTCCTTTCTCCCTAACTGCAAACAAATGAAATATCTGTTGTAATGCCTGCAGCTTGAGAGCCTGTGTTCAACAGAGGGGCTGTTCTGAAACCTGAGATAGCTGCTGTTGCTTCACGTGGAGTTATTTCACATTCCCTTTTCCTAAAGCTTAAGACAAATAAGCTTTGGTCTGGCAGCACGTCTCCTGTGGATTGAAGTTACTGGGGAAGTTCCTGGCCACTTCTGTTGGGAACGTTTTTTTGGGGTTGGATGCAATAAGGCATATCATATGAATGAGAGTTTGATGGAATTTGGCTTCAGCCTGCCAGGGTTTCGTGTTTTGATACAGGTAGAGAGGACAGGGCAGCTGGTTTTGTGAGCAGTTTGTTGTGATGGCTGAAGGAATGCTTCAATGGCAAAGCTGCTGGAAAATAGTGAAAAAGGGCAGAAAAATGTCCTGTGGGTCTGAGCTATTCTTGCGTGCTTCCTTTTTTCCCCTTCAGCTACCAAGCGCTGACGGGGACGTTCTGCAGCGAGGTAAATTAATTTCCAGCGTTGTCTTTCTCCTTTTCACTGACACACGGATACCTTGCAGCACTACGTGTTCCCTATTAAAGCAAACGAGACAGCAAAACCTGCGGGCACTTCTCTGGGGGTGGTGCTCCGGTTCTCTTGGTGGCAAGAAAACAAACAGGCTAGGTCTGAAAAGACCTCTTCAGGTGGCAGCAGGCTGGGGGTGCAGCCCCTGCCCTGCTCCGGCTAGTGGTGGGGCACCTCCTGCCCGGCTCTGGTTTCCTCTCAGCAGGACTTCTGTGGGACGGGGAAGCCGAATTGGCTGCGGCATGCACAGTGCTGTCCCAAGTGTTTGAGTAATGGGGTGTTAAGAATGTTTTTATTTCATTTTAAATCCGGTTAATTGCTCCAGACTAAGTTACTGCCTGCAGAACCGCAAGCAGGGGAGCTATTGGTCCTCCCTGAGCCCCGTGAGGAGGTGATAGGAGTTTGTTTTACCCACGGAGGGATGTTTTGGGATTCTTTAGCCCAAACCTAGCATTGGGTTGTTTTAGGTCAAAGGATCAGGGCGATTCAGCCCTTGATTTTAGAGTCTGTCCTTCGATTGTACTCTCAGGCACACAGAATGATTCAGCTTGGAGGGGGCCTCAGGAGGTCTCGAAGCAGGGCCAGCCTTGGGATCCCACCAGGGTGCTCAGGACAATTTCCAGTTGGGTCTTGAAAGCCTTCAGGGATGGAGGTTGCACAGCTGCTGTGAGTACCCCAGAGCTCATCTCTGGTCACCTAAAGAGCCTTCTGCTCTCTTCTGCTGCAGAATGAAGAAGAGGAAATCAAGCTGGAGATAAATATGCTAAAAAAATATTCCCATCATCGGAATATTGCGACTTACTATGGTGCGTTTGTAAAGAAAAGCCCTGCAGGCCAAGATGATCAGCTCTGGGTAAGTGTTCAGTGTTCTTGTGCCCATCAGATTCCCAGCTCCTTCCTTTAAAGCTCCAGGATACTTGGCCTGGACCCTGTCTAGGTGAAACTCTGAGGCTGTTGTCCTGAGAAGTAACCTATAAAAAAGGAACATCCCTCCTCCCCACACATCTTCCATCCGCCCCTCTGATTTCCTTTGAGAATGAGTGTAAAGTACATTACAATAATTGTGACTTTGGTTGTTGATCATATTTGTTGTTACAGCTTACATTTCCCACAAATTAAATGTTTCTGCCCTTTTTAATCAAGATGAAAGAGAGCTTGACCTCTCATCTCCCCTCCTTTTTCTTGTCACTTTCTACACATTTTTCCAGTTGTAAAATAAAAAAGCAAACAGTGGAATTGGCAATGAAGCAAAGAAAAATGAACCTGTATTTATTTATTTATTTTATTTCTGCAAGATTTTTGGAGATCTGCAGCAAAATGAGAAATTGTAAATTTTGAAAAAAAAAACACATTTGTCAGTGCTCTTTTTACTCTTTTTTTCTGATTTATGTTTTTCTCTAGAATGAAAAGAATTCCCCGTAACCTGTAGTAAAAGAGGAACACTCCTGAGTTACAGATATATGTATTTATTCATTCATACATTCAGTAACGTTCTTTGCTCAGGAAATGAGATTCTACATCATTTGGCACCCAGGAAGGTGGCATGTAATTCTCTGTACCTTGTTGCTGGGGGCAGTGGGTGTCATCCATGGTATCTGTACTAGTGCCCTGCCAGTGCTGCGGTAAGGGTGCGTTGCATTTGTCTCTCTGCAGCTGGTGATGGAGTACTGCGGTGCCGGCTCCGTCACTGATCTGGTGAAGAAGACAAAAGGGAACTGCTTTAAGGAAGACTGGATAGCGTACATCTGCAGAGAGGTTCTCAGGGTGAGTTGTGCCACCGGAGCTTTGTTGGTCATTGGCAACGAAAAGGC
The DNA here is from genome assembly GCA_011075105.1 of Heteronetta atricapilla. Taxonomy (NCBI): domain Eukaryota; kingdom Metazoa; phylum Chordata; class Aves; order Anseriformes; family Anatidae; genus Heteronetta; species Heteronetta atricapilla. The sequence continues at coordinate 13,696,116 of CM021734.1, read as the reverse complement.
CTTTCCCAGCCTTTGGTCACTCGTGTAGGGTAGTAATGACCACCGCGATTTTAAGATTCTGATCCATGGAGTTCGTGGGCTCTGGTTCTTGAGTTCAGAAGAGTCAAGATGTTCATCAGCCCATAGTACCCTCATTAATCCCGTTTTCTGTACGAAGAACACATGGGTTATGTTTTTTTTGTGGCAAATAGCCATCTGCCTCCACATCCTGAGATCTTACTGCTCATTGCTTTGGCTGTTCATGCTGTGCAAAGTCTTTCTGCTCGTAATTCCTTTACCTGCACACACTCGGGGGCCTTATTTCCACACTATTAAAAGCAATGTTGGCTGGATAGCATTCCAGAACCTTAAAGGTGGTCCTGCTGGGGCGGTACTCCCCAAGGTAATTCTTGCAACCATATTTCATTCTGTGTCAGCTTACGGCTACTTTTTGCTCTTGGAAAGTATAGAGGATAAAACAGTTCCTAAATGTTATCTAATGAACTAGCCTGGCAAATAAATAAATGAATAAATAAAATGTTGGAATCTGTCATTCTAAATTCAAAACCCTTCACAGAACTACTGATCCATCTTCCTTCTAACAGAGTTTTACTTCTTTTCTAAATAACAGTACAATAAATGCAAATTCTGGGAGCCAGAATTCAAATAGCGTGCCAAAGTAATGCTTGAACAGGGGCAAATTTTTGCTTCAGAAACCGCAGAATTGGGAAACACACTCAGTGGAGAACGTTAGCCATCTCACCTGGATTTGGCATTAGACTGCACATTGTAATAACTATAGCTGGAGATTGTGGGGAGAGCTCTTTTGTGAAAAAAAAAAATCCTAACGGTCTGGTTAGGTTGCTGTTCTTGTGTCTGTGTGGCTATGAAGTCTCTCCTAAAGCAATTGGTGTTAAAATCCTTGGTTTACACTCTTGCAACTGAAAGCAATAGCAGCATGCTTGCATAAAACAAGCAGTTGGATTGAACGATCTTCATTTGAAAACAGGGAATAACTTGTTGCATCTGGATTGAAAATGCTTCCTTCTGGAAAATTTAGGGGTTGGCAGGAAGCTCTGTTTGAAGTCATGAATATTATATTGTAGAGGCTAAGCATTTGGAGTGAAGCACCCCTTGGCTTATTGCAACGTATTACTTTGGTGTGTTCCATTATGTCTGTGCTATCGTAATGTTACACGGACAACTTGGGAAGGAAGGAGGAGCCAGAATATTGCAAATATTAGCTGAATGAAAACAATGTTTGCCACATTCAAAAATGATCTGAGGTGGTATTTTGAACTGTATGTGGCCCGTTTACTATTGAATACAGAGTTCTGTTGTTTTGCTGAATGCAGGATAACCCACTGTGGCCAGCCAGCTGCTGTCTCTGTACCTCACAGACAGCACTCTGCACTGCTTTTCACCTCTTTTGTTTGCTTTTAATGAGTGATATAAAGAGACGTTCCTTAATTCTGAGATAGAAATTGAAAAATATTGGTAGCTTTCTTTTCACACTTGACTTCAGAGGTGCTCAGCTACTGTCAGGCCTTCTGCTTGCTGTCTTCTATCCTCACCAAAACTGGCGCTTCATGTTACTAATCTCATGTAAAGGGCTTTCCCATGAATGAATTCTGAGAAACATATAGAGTATAAATGCAACAATGCCAAGCTCATGATAATGAGAATAAGGAAGCTGTCTTTTTTTTTTTTTTTTTAAGGGCTTAGCACATCTTCATGCTCATCATGTCATCCATCGAGATATTAAAGGACAAAATGTTCTTCTCACAGAAAATGCAGAAGTAAAACTGGGTAAGTTTCCTTAAATGTGTGCTAGAAACCTGTTTGTAAAAAGTTACAATTTCCATCTTACCTGGGTATATACAGTGACTGTCATATAGAAAGAGGTGAAAATGGGATGTATTCCGCAAGAATTGTCACTCACAGCCTATAGGAAAAATACAGCTACTTCTGGGCAGTCAACACAAAAGCTGTGTAGTAAGTCACAGCACCACCAGGCCTTCACAGCAGATTCCCCATGTGCAAAACATTCCACAGCAAGCCTTCATAGCAGATTCCCGGTATGCAAAACATTCCAATAAATAAATAAATAAAAAGTTTAGAGAATACGTTATGCTAATCTATTTGTCTATGGCAAGTGGTCTTAGAGATTTTCATAAATCTGATGATAGGTGAAATTACTGATGTGAGGGCTACTACTGAGGATTAGCTCTTACTAATTGTCATCTCTCAAGAATGTCTGAGAGTTTACTCATTTCCTTTTCTAGCTGTGACCTATCAATGCTGACAACTTCTAACTTGCTAAGACTAAATTCAACTACATTATCTCTCTGGAAGAGGGGATGTCTTTCATGTTTTTGGAAGGCGTCACAGAGGATGCATGGCAGTAATTTAAAGGAGCAGGCTTAAGGAGGACACTTCTTTTATTTGGGATGGTCCTTTATTCTCCATCTCGTTTCCTCATCTGAAAGAAATAACTGTAGAGTTGGAGAAGAAGAATAGACATAGCCTATGGGTTATGGGGTAGGATGCTTGGCTGGAACAAGTCAAAATAAGCATTAAAAAATAAATAAATAAAAGTGTTTCCAGAGAGATTTAGCTCTTAAAGCAGAGAAGCTGGAAAACCAAGAGGTCCTCAGTCCTGTTTAATTCCCCTTCAGTGTAAGCATTATTTGTAAAAATTCATTTGTCATTTCCCATCAATTGCACAGAAGGCACAATGATCCCAAAAGTCAGGTCCAACTTCCTATTGAAAATGGTTTGCTGAACAGGGACATTAAGCAATAGTAGTATAAATTACCATGGTATGCAGATGGTCTGCAGCGAGGAAACATGGGTGAGAAAATCTGCTCCTTGATGGTAACAGTAGGGCTGTTTCTTTCCAGTCCTTTCTTTCACGTTTTTTTTTAGTCTTCTCTGCGAATAACACTCAGGTGCTGTGCTCGATGGTTCCGATTAGTGCATCTGAGCAGTTCATTCAAAGAAAAATACAGTCACATAATTGTCAGTTGTATAGGCCCGTCTTCATATCTGAGCCAAACCATTTTGCTATACAGTCCTGATGAAAGTAACATCCTTTCAGCGCAAAGAGCACCATGCAACTCTCTAACTACAATGAGGATAAGATCAGAATAAAGCCATATACTTTCCAGCCTGTTCTAAGCTCTTGTTTGAATGCAGGGAAGGAGTTGTTTAAAATGGTTCAAAACCATTTTATTATTTAGTGATTTTTTTATTATGATTTTCAGCTTTCAGAAGTGGCTTTATTAAGCACATCCAAATTGGCCTTGTCCTTAGATACTATTTTTCCTTTCTAGTACTAGTTAAAGATCTTAGGTTCTATTCAGCGTGTCATCTAGATTAAACATCAGTTATTCTGTAATGTCTTCTAGACCAGTCCATGTCTGTTGTAACCTGCCTCCCAGATTTAACATGCAGTTTATTGGATCATTCTTTAAAAAGGGCAAGAGGCAGTTTAATTTCAATTATTGGACAAGATGTACTGTGAAAACTCAGATTTGATACACATTGTAGCCCAAAGGTTTGGTATCTAAACTGTATGAAAGTAATTAAGCAAACACCCTGCCACATGGATGCAACCCTTCATTAATTTCTTTACCCCACTTGGCTTTTTAGTGGACTTCGGTGTAAGCGCCCAACTGGATAGAACTATTGGGAGAAGAAACACATTTATTGGAACACCGTATTGGATGGCACCTGAAGTCATTGCTTGTGAGGAGAACCCAGACTCTACGTATGATTACAGAGTAAGTGTTACAACTCTGCCTAAGGTAGCAAAACACTCAAGTACTGCACATGAAAAGTTCAAACTTCCCTCCTTTTAAACCACAATAATATTTAAACTGTACAAATAGAAGTATTTGCAGTATGTGGGTGGTGGCTCATTTTTTAAGAGTGGAGTTTCGCTATGAGTATTTTTTGTGAATGGCTCATATGAGAGATACACATTCATGTGCAGTGAACTATTCTGTGTAGTGAAATACTGAAATACGGAGGTTGCAGGTCAGGAAGGGAAAGAAAGGAAAAGGTAAATTTGAGAGAAAGGCTTGAGAAACAGTGTATTGGGTGTAGTGGTAGTATGACAAGGTATTGCTCTTCTCTTTACCTCTCAGCCTGGAGCCTCCTGGCTCCAAGCCCTTAATCATCTTTGTGGCCCACTGCTGCACCTACCCCTCTATGCCTCATACTGGGGAGCCCAGACTTGGTCATAGCCCTCCGGATATAGCCTCACCAGCGCTGAGCAGGTGGGAATTGTCACCTCTCCTCACCCACTGGCAGCACTCATCCTAGCTGATTTTTCACAGCCAATCTCTCAAGCAGAAAAGGCTGAGTGAATACACGGGCCTTACCTGTTCTTGTCATATGCAGTGGTTTGCATGGTCCCTGCCATCATTTTTGCTCCTGTACAAGCACATGCTGATATCCTCCTCATTGATGTCAAAGAAACAAAAATTTGTTTTATCTTTTGAGATGAGCTGTGTGCTGTGCATTTTGGATACCAGCAACAGCTATCAAACACTTTTTCTAGTTCTCCTTCCAACTATTAAAATGTACCAATGCTTTTCTGAAGAGACTTACAAATCTTATCCTTTGTCCTCTGGCCTGTTTCCAGCAGTGTTCTCATTTGCCTGTCTACACTTGCCCTGCAGGATGTTTTCCAGGAAAGGCTTTCTCAGCAGCCCTTGCCTCTGGTCACTTTCTTGCTCCAGGTGTTCTCCTGGTTGCCACTTTGCACCTCTCATTCTACCTGTGGCTTCAGAAATTCTATTAGAAGAGCCTGCTATTACCTCCACTTTCTCTTGTTTCAGAGGGTATGATTCTTGTTGAGATCTTCAGTGCTGCACTGGCAGCGTGAAGTCACATTGTGTGAGTGGCAGTCATGACCAAAGAATGTTCTTGGATTTTATTTTTCATACCATGTAAATCTCATCCTGAAACCTCAATAAATGAATCTCTTGTCTTCATTTCCTGTCACCAGTTGATTTTCTTTACACACCCCTACTTCTTGAGGTTTCCTTGCCTTCAATAGTAAACAAGGTTCACCTGCTTGCCTTTGTGTCTACCTCGGAATAGATTCTGCAGATGGTTGTTCAAAACTGGTCAGTGGAGGGGTTTGGATGCATTACACAGACGGTGCTATGACTCAGAAGGTGGCACAGGGCCGGTCTTTTCTACAGAGATTTATGGCTGATCTGAGGAAAGTAGAAGGAAGCCATTCGTGGCGTCTGTAACTTCTTGTTGGTCCAGCTTTGTTGAAAATTTGACAGAAATGATAACAATTGAGTGAAAACATATATACATAAATACATCTATTATCATATAGGCCTTTACAGACACTGGTATCATTTTCCCTTTTACCTGTCTGCTTCTCAAACCTTGAAACATGAAACCAAATCTTTTTTTTTAGCCTGGTTGTTTCTCCCATTCTCCCCAGAGCCTGCAATACTGCCTCTAGTAAAATTTTCTAATTTTCAGTCATTTATTTAATAACAAAACAGGGTCCCACCGGTTTTGTTCTCAGATCCTTCTACAAACTATAACACGAACTGGTTTGCATAAAGCAGCTCAGAGCAGCTGGACTGAGAAGGCTCTGTTGGTAAAGGCAAATTTAGTTAGGGTGCCAGGTGAGGTCTGAGCTGCTATTCACGTAGTGGCATATTGCGGCTGATCCTCGAAGGTTCGTCTTCTGTTGCTCCCTGTTAAAAGATAATTTGAGAGAACCCCCCGCAAGTTTGTTTTGTCACATGCCTCTCATCTGACTACGTTTAGACACAAAAAATAGTAAAATAATGTATGTGATCAGTCAGGTGGAAGCCTGTGAAGTTTTTAGAGGCTCTGGTTGTGTTCCTGGTTTACCTTCCATGGTCAAAACCTGGCCTCTATAGCATCCAGATAAGCTGACAAAGGAAACTCTAGTCTAAATTAACTGAGCTGAACATACACTACAGCATAAATCTGACTGTGACTAAACCTCCTTTTGTGTGTCCAAAAACATGTGACTGGAGACTTTGTAGACGGAAAAAGTCAGACCCCAGGGCCTGACTATAATTTTTGTTCTATCAGTGTAGAAACTCAGCAATGACTATTGATACAAGCATTAAGACCAATAACTTTTTTGGCACTGTTGTGTCTCACTGCCTCCTGACAACAGCTTAGAGACAAAATACATATTTAAATGGTGCCGGGTGTATTCTGGCTCTTTTGGTTAGTTTTTTTTTGAATGCAAAAGGTTTGGATTTTGGGTCTGGCTGTTTAAATGATGAATCAGCTACTCAGAGCTGCATGGGAAATAGGAAGCTTCTGGCTACTAGCACATTTCCTAAAAGCTCGGGAGGGAATGGGAGGGAGCAGAAGGTATGGCACAGTTGTGTTAACATGACCTGGTGTGAGAGAATTCTAGGGAAACTGTTAAAAAACAACAAAAGAAAAAAAAAAAAAGGCTTGAGTGCTTCAAGTTGCAACGTGCAATGTTTCTTTTCCTACAGAGTGACCTCTGGTCTCTGGGAATCACTGCTATTGAAATGGCTGAAGGAGCTCCTCGTAAGTGATTTGGTATGGGGAAAGGGGGCTCTATGCTTTGTGAATATGTTCTGCGTTAACATAACTCATGGTTCCGGGTGTTTTTTTACAAATAATCTGTGATTTTTTTCTCATTTGGGTTATTTTGTTTTCTTTTTCCCCTAAGTCCCTGGTTTCATTCCTTGCTTCACTTGCTAGGGAAACACAACATTTTTCTTGGAGCTTTTATTAGCATTACTTCGATCACTGCCTGTGGATACAGCTAAGCAGAAGTGACAGACGTGTTACGTTGATGAGGGGTTTTGGTTTTAGGTCAGTATTGGAAAAAAAAAAGGCAGTGGACAAAGCTAGGCTTAAAGGTTTTTGCTCAGGGCCTGACCTGATTTCTCCCTGGTTTTGGGGTGAAGACTGTATTAGCTCATACCGTGGCTTCAGTCCATGACCCCCTGCAGCATGAGTGTGCAGGGAGACCCTCGCTGTCCCTGGTATCCCACTCACTCCTCCGGTCAGTGTCTCATAGCCATCAAGCAGGAATTGGCAGCTGCAGGGTGGACGCAAGGACCTCATCCATCTTCTGTTTCCATGGAGGACCCCTTGTTTCACCCCTGCACCCACGGAGCAGCTGTGATGTGAGGGTGTTTCTGGTGACTGCTGAGAGCACAGGAGATGAACTAGATTATACTCTGGCCTGAGCTTGAGGGCACGTAGGCTGTGTTTTAAAAACACTCTTGGCTGTTTTCCTGTCAGACTTGGTTTTTAGCAGCTCTCAGGAGCCAGCTGGAGCTCAGGAGTGCTTTCAGACACAGTGCTCCTGCCTAGCTGAAGCTTAGTCCTGAGACATGAGTCCGCAGGGAGTCTCCTTGGAGAGAGCCTTTATAGCTTCACATGCTAATTCCTCATTCCACTTGTATTTTATGTTTTCACTAGTTTTGGCAGAGCATTGTAATGGATTGTATTCTGTTGCATTGTGTTGGTTTTTTTACTTGTGCTACAACAGATTCTGGTACCCATAGCTAGAAACAAGACTTCTGCCCGCCATCCCCACTGTACCACAAGCTACTGAAAATACAAAGGAAAAAGACAAAAAGACTACCCAGATGTGAGAAACAATGGCAGGCAGCTACAGGCAAAGAAAATAGAAGGCAGTAAGGGCTTTGCCAGACCACAGCCTTCTCACTTTTACTAGTTCTGTAATGCTGTAAATCTATTCATTTTAAGAGAATCACTGCTGAACACCTGCATATCATGAGAAAGCAGCCTCCGTATAGAACCTATCAGTAGTCACTGAGCAGCTCTGCTGTGTGAAGGAAAACCTCTGACCCACGATATTTCTCCGTGACGGATGGGGGCATGTTCATAATTCCAGACAAAATGTCTGGGGTATAGGAGAGATGATGGTATTTACTTTTTTAAAAAAGTTCTTTGTAGTTTTAACTTTCCACAACAGTAACACTAAATAGAAGTACCTTGGGCTGGGGAGAAACCAGCATCTGAATGCATGGGGAGGATTTCTTACAGATTGTCTAATAACGGTGCTCATGCTCCCAAAACACAGAATAGATGAAATATGTGCTCAGCCATTACTCTCTGCTCAAGTGACACAGTTTATGGGCTGTCTGGTTCGCATCAGGTTTTCTTCATCCTACTTTTTTCTCTTATGTCATGAGCAATATATCTTAGCTTATCATTTATCTGAACCATAAAAAAAAACATATAACTTCTGTTTATGCAAAAACACCCATTTGGTATATTAGAGGTGGGAGCTTTTTTAATGTCCTTCTGAAGCCTTCTATATATATAAAAGTGAATAAAGCTGCAATCATTGTTGCCATTGTTGAGGTTTCTTTCAACTAAACCTCATTTAGCTGGCAATAACAATGTATTGTCGTGAAAGCTTTCTTTGTACTCTGAGACATCATTTCTTGTCTGTAGTGTGAATTTCACTGACTGATGGCAAGGTTCTGTGACGGGTGCTGTGCTGGAGGAAATGGGAGAAGCAAGTGGGGTCTGCCTGGGTGGTGGTGGTTGGCTGTGGTTGGGATGGGGGTGACGCGTGCCCTTAACTGTGTGATCTCCTTTGCAGCCCTGTGTGACATGCACCCCATGAGAGCGCTCTTCCTCATCCCACGGAACCCGCCCCCAAAGCTGAAATCCAGAAAATGGTAAGGAGATATGTGCAAACTGTATCTTTGCAGCATTGGACTTAGGAGGATTTTGAGCTCTCTTGTCCAGAGACTGTGATCTTGTCAGATCCTGCAATGATGTGTTAGGTCTTTCCTCCACATCTGTGGTCTTTCCTCCACTGTTTGTTGTGCTGGGGAAAGCCACAGGTGCAGATGTAGTTTACCTTTGGTAAGCAGCCCCTTTATTTTGAACTCTGGTTAAGCTACAGCAGTCATCCCAGTAACTAAAGACTGGGGCATGGGTGGCTGGAATTTTGGCTCAGATAGGCTGTTTGGGTTTGTATTTTGTCAGATGATTGCATGAACATTGCGGGACTAGTGGCAGTCCTCGTGGCTTACAGAAATTTGTCATGTAAGTGAAGTTTATAAAGAAAATCCTCTCCATATCAAAAGGATAAGTACATTTTTTAAAGCTGTGTTGGCCAGATAGTGGCTTTGTTGATACTGATGTAAATTCAGGATAACTCCACTGAGAGGGCAGTCAGGGATGGAGTTCCCTCCTCGCTCATCCTCAGCGCTGGGCTGATGGCAGAACTCCAGTTCTGTTTCACAGTCCCAGTGCAAAAGGAACCCTTGCCAATTTAGTGCTTTCCATCACTCTGTGGTAGTGTTTGGCACACACTGAAAAGGCTTATTACTTTACGCTGCTATTCTGTGTTTTTCAGGTCAAAAAAATTCCTTAACTTTGTTGAAAGCTGCCTTGTAAAAAACTATTTGCATCGTCCATCCACCGAAACTTTGCTTAAGCACTCCTTTATCCGAGACATGCAGAATGAACGGCAAGTGCGCATCATGCTGAAAGACCACCTGGATAGGACCAGGAAGAAAAAAGGAGAAAGAGGTAATGTGGCAAAAACAACTAAAAGGCGTTGCAAATAGTAGGGTCCTCTTCTGGTTTTTGGCAGCAGAGTACGAGGCAGGTGCACCTGAAATACTGGTACGACAAAAGCTGTGAGAAACCTTAGTTGCTGATAGCAGTGGGGCAGTTTGGAAAATCTCCTTGCCAAAGCCCAGACTCTTAATGGTGTTTAAGTGCTGAAGTCTTTGGGTTCTGTCTGACACTGATTCACGGCATGCAACCCAAGTGTTACTGTGACCAAAGAGTCCAAGTAACGTCTAGGCCTCTGCCTTTTGGAGTATCTAATCTGGAATGCATGAGCCTTCCCTAGTTTTTCAGTTCATCTGTTAGTTCCTGATCCACTTAATTTACTGTTTGCATCTCATTATAAGTATAGCTTGTGACTTCTAAGATCCAGTCACACATACAGGTATAGTCCTCTACAACCCAGGATGCATGAAGGAAAAAGAGAGAAGCTGAGGTGGTTCCAAATGCTAGCCTTGTTAGTCAGAGCAAAACCTGGAAGAAGCAGTGTTGAAGTGGCATGTTGACATGCCATATACAGAGCTGTAGCCTGCCACCCCATGATTTCCCCTGCCCTCTGTCCCCTCCTTCTCTTGTATATTTTATAATGGCAGGGGTACTGTGAAGATGAGTGGCAATGAGGGCAAACTCAGAAAGCTGTGTTAAGTTCGAAAATGACTTATAAACTCTTAAGTATCGATTTGACAAGAATATTTGTGCCTGAATTGGAATTGCTATTGCAGTGTAAATTTACTGTCTCCAATAGTCAACATAAATTCTACTATCTCTTTCAACTGCGGATCTCAAAGCGCATTTGAATGCAAAGACAACCAGTTAAAGGTTTTCACAAAACACATAAGGGGGTAAAGATGTGGTGATAACGATCAGATGTTGATAGATAGTTTTATTTAGACTTGGAAGGTGCTATTTCTTTATCAGAGCTCCTCTGAAAGGGAGAACAGTGTGAAACTGCCAGACTATACACTTCAAATTAGTGATGTCAAAAAAAGTTAGGTCCTACTTTGGTCCTACTCTATTGTTGGCTGTATGGCATGCTAATTTGAAATTCTCCCTTACAAGATGCCTCCATGATATTCTTCAAGAGAACTTTAAAAATATGGGCCACCTTCTCCTGAATGGCTGTGTTAAAACCAGCATTGCGTGATTATCCCTGGTTCTCTTATTTTAATTATTCATTTTAGTACAAAAGGAAACACAGATTTACTGAAGGCCTCAGCTTAGCCTTGCAGAAGGCATACAATAGCAGAGAAGGGCAGCATAAGTCTTTTATGCCCTATCTGGATTTATTTCTGAAATAACCCCACTGCTAATGTTGTTAGGGGGTTGGATATCTTTGTGGGCTTAGCGTAGCATATCGCAGGTTGTGGAAACAGGTTAGTTTTGCAAAACCAGCGTAGCCCGTCAAGGGAAAAAGTAGAAGCCTGTAAAGAGGCTGCTCACTGACCTGTGGTCTGAACTAGGCTTTGAGTTACATACCTGGATTTCTTCTGCTGCATCACCTCAGCCTCCTAGAGCATGCAACCTGAGGCTTTTACATTCCTGGTGAGCTGCATGTAGTTCAGATTGAGCACTCAGAAGGAAAGTTTGAGATAACATCTTAAATAACATCATCCTCCACTGGCATTTATTGTTCTCTCTCTCTCTTTTTTTTTTAATAGAAGAAACAGACTATGATTACAGTGGAAGTGAGGAGGAAGATGATGAGCTGAATGAAGATGAAGGAGAACCAAGGTTAATTTTATGACATGAATATAAAATTTGATTGGCCAAGCTGTTCTTGTTGAAGACAGCTCTCCTCAGACAGATTGACTTCCTTAACTTCCTCTCAATCCCTTATCTCCTGTATCCCCTCTGGTAGCTTTAACTGTTTTCCAGCTATTGAATACAAATTCCGAGTATAAGATGTCTGCAATAAGCTGCTTTGTTCCCCAGCAATAGGGAGGAAAATCTGAAATGAAGGAGCCAATAATCAGCTTCAGGCTGCCTTGTAGCACAGTAAATGCAGATGCATAGCCAACATGGCAGAGATTTATTGAAACATTTTCATTTGCTAACACAGGACAACGAGCAATTCCCAATGCACCTTGTATTCTCTCTGCTTTAATGTTATGTTTAGTCATAGAGCAACTTGCCTTTTGTTTCAGCTCCATAGTTAATCTCCCAGGGGAGTCAACTCTCCGTCGTGAGTTTCTGAGGCTGCAACAGGAAAACAAAAACCGTTCTGACCCTCATCGCCAGCAGCAGCAGCTGAAGGACCAGGAGAAATACAAGAAGCAGCTGCTGACAGAGCGGCAGAAGCGCATTGAGCAGCAGAAGGAGCAGAGAAGGAGGCTGGAGGATGTAAGGAGTGGCTTGTATTGTTGTTCCACATCCCATCACAAATAAAAAACGTGCCTGTAGAGAATAGTCGTTGAAAGGCAAGAGGGCTGTGTTAAATTGTCAGCACAACCCGACTTGTAGTCTTTAACCTTGGGAGAACTGTCACTGCTGAACAAAATGATATTAAATGATTTTAAAAGGGCTCTGTCCTTTTCTTGCTGACAACCTGCCCTGAGCTTTGGGAGCAGCAGACGCAGGGCATTTGCTTGAGTTTGTTTGGTGGTAGAAGACCAGGCAGAAGGGCTGAGAGGTCCTGGTATCTTTCTCACGTGCATTGCCCAGTTCTGAGTCTGTCTGCCTGATCCAGGGTACTGGTCCTGCTTCTTTTTATGATGTTACAAGTTAGCTTCCTTTTCAGCTGTCTGATGCACTGTGATGTTGCAGGATTGCTAATTAACCAACGTGTGCCTTCTCAGGAGCATCTGATGAAATTCAAGCATTGTGCAAACACTCCCAAACTGGCAAAGCATAGTGCTGTTCCAGCAAAACTGGGGGACTCTGGAAAAAAACTTTGCTTCTCAAAATGACAGGAAGACATTTGTCATTAGATTAGCTTCCAGCCACCACAGAGAGCTCGCATGGCTGCTTTAAATGAGTGGCAAATCTGCCCTTGGCTGCCAAAAGGGCAAAGGTTTCACTTCAAGTTTGATAGTCGTTGCAGTGGTAATTTGTGGCTGTCTGCTCCTGCTGGGCTGTGTGTCAGGTATCCCCTATTACTGACTTCACATCAGGAAACAGGCCTTGTGATTAATGAATACTGGCATAAATAATTGGCAGGTACAAAAGGAAAACAAAACAACCGATGTTATTCCCTGGCTCTCTTCCAGCATCAGAGGCGAGAGCAAGAGCTCCGAAGGCAGCAGGAGTGTGAGCAGAGGTGGCCAGAGGCTAAGGATGTTCAGAAGAAAGAGGAGAGGTGTAAGGAAGACAAAAGAGCTATGGAAGATGATGAACGGTTCATAGTAGACGGGCAGAGGAAATCAGAAAAGAAGCAGGTATGAAAGGGGGGTTTACTGGAAGCAATTCACAGCTCCCTGTTCCTGTAGCTGGTGTCATTCTCAGTTCCCTTGAGGGTGTTGCCATCCTCTGAGTCACAGACCAGAGAGGGACTTTTTAAATGTATTTACTGCCTCTTGGTCTCACATGCAACCTTCTTTGGAGTTAACTGGCATGTTACTGAGTCACCTTCCTTATCTATAGCGATGACACTTCCTCTCCCTTGAGCATGGCACTTCTGTCCCTGCTGCTTCTCCTCGCTGAAGTTGTCTTCAGTCACTTTAATCTGATTTAAGATATCTTTACCCCGAAAGCTTCCAGCATGAGCTCAACTTAAGCTTAAATCTCCAGAATCTCCAGTCTCTCTTCAGATTGTGCAAAGGACAATCTCTTTTTCACAAATAAAAATGAAGTGGAGGTTATTTTTAACGCTGAAGTCACATTGTCAAGTCTGGCGCCTTGGCCACAATGTTTTCCTAATGTTGCAGCTAGTGACCTGATTCATAATCCAGCATGGAGTGTTTGATCAAAGGCCTCTGTTTTTGGCAAAGTGAAAGGAAAAAATGTGATTTTTTGTTGTGTTCTTCTAAAAGCCAAACATAGAGTGTTTGGGATCATTTTATGCTTTCTGTTCCTCAGGTTTGTGTGTCTTCTGTCAGCCCTGCAGCAATTGCACTCACTTGGTTCTTTTGAAAAGCCAGTATTTCCAGCAGTCAGCTCGATTGTCCTCTAAGGCATTGTTCTCTCTGAGGTTCACCACTCTTTGCTTTCAGAAAAAAGTAGAAGACGTGCAGCACAACAAGAGGGTGCATCGAACCCTGCCCAAAGATCAGACGCAGCTCTTGTCTCTCCAGCATGACCACAAGCAGAAGAAGAAGGAGCCTTCCAAGAGTTCAAATTCAGCAGCACATCCTCCACCAAGCAACGCAGGCAAAGAGGTACCAACTCAGCCAATGTAGCATTTTGGTGCAGTTGAAGTTTATGACGCTGTGGTGATCCTGAAGTAGAGAATGGGATGATCTTTAAACCTAAATCTGCAGCCTGACTTGTGTCTTTCTACACACTTTGCTGCAGAGAAGCCTTTGATCTCCATTAATGTAGAGGATAAGGAAAAGGAGGGGTTAGTCTCTGTCACTTCCAGTCAAGTTCAAAGAAAGGTGTGATTGTGGTGAACTGGGAATCATAATCCCTCTGACTAGCTGTCATTCCCTTGTCTCCCAAAGACGAATGAATTTAGGTAGCGTCATCTGAGGTTTTAACAGATGCCTTTGCCTGATGTTAGGGTTCACAGAATTGACTCAAGCACAGAACACTGTCATGCATTTCAAGTGTGGGTCTCTGTGCTCCTGATGTCAGGTAGTGATGCCTTTTCTTGTTCTTTGTCTCCTGGGATTTCAGGTTATTGGATTTGATGGATGAGGGGTAGCCGTGTAAACTCCTTGATTAAGAGTTCTTGTCCATTTCACTCTTTCGTTAACTCTGAAATTCTTTCTGCCATCCAACTCTTTCGGTTTACTGGTAAAACGATAAAAGCTACAAGTCCGTTTTACCTGTTATCTCACTATTTCTAGCATGCTCATTTTTCTTTTTGATATACCCCCCAGTGTGTGAGCCCAGTTCTACAGCTGATGCGATTGTCAAATCACTTGGCTGGGTCAGAGTCAGAAATCTCAGCAGCTTGCAGGTGCCTCCTCTTGGGTGGCTGTGTGCAAGTAGAATATTAGGTGTGGTAGTCTGTGTATTTCTGACAAGGCATCTTCCCTAAATACAAACAACCATGAGGAGAGCTTGTGCATACATGTATACATGTATAGGAGGAATGCAGAGCGCTGCTTAGTTACACGTTGCTGCAGTCCTTAAGCAAGTGCCCAGTCTGATGTCACCTCTGTGTGTGTGCACGTGTTAAGAGTTTCATTAAATGAAACTCTTCTGCTAGGATTGTTGAAATGGTGAATATCAATAACTGGACAGAGTCTGCAAACAGCTAAGCAGCAACATGAAATCAAGAAAATAAAAGGTATTAAGGCCCTTGTTAGAGCAGCAGTTTGTGAAAACAAGAGAATGTCTGATTGTGTTTGAAGTAAAATTTAACTGTCAAAAAATGCCCTTGATCCAAAGGCTTTATTGCATTGATTGGTTAAACAAAACATTACTGAACTTTGAATGAGCTCTTTTGGAACTCAGTATTTAGTTGGTGGTAGAGGGCTGGGTCTTATTCTGGCTGGGGAGTAAGTTGGGTGCGGACAGAGAAGTAAGCTGCTTTTGCTAAATACACATCACCAAAGTCATAGAAATGCTTTGCCTTTTCTAGGCTTTGGGTGGGTAGAGAGAATATGCAACTCTGTTCTATTTCATTTAACTTTCTTTTCTACTTTGCTGTAGCTAGAAGTGAAAAAAGTGCAAAATGTCAGTTCAAATACTCTTCAGTTTTGGCATGCATTTTGTAAATTAACCCTTTGTAGCAGAATGAAAAATATTATGGAGTTCAGTGAAGGCAGTCACCGTTAATTTAGTCGTGAAATAAAATGTTACTAGTTGCAGGTAAGTTAGGCACATACAGAAGCAAACTGTTTGGAAACAAAAGGGAAATCACATCCACAGATTTGCCTGCCTTTGGGGTTCACAGCACGATGCTGTTGTTTGTCATCATGGTTGCTATAATATAGTCTGGTGTTGAGGGCAAATTCTTTTACAATATTACTTAATCACAAACTTCTTGGAAGACACTTTCCACTAAAATCCTAATTAGTGCAACAGGATTGCATTTTTTTGGTTGAATTTGAGACTTTATGTCAGCACTCCTAGCTGTTTGTGACAATTCAAAAATGCTTTAAAGTTTTGACTGTTTTTAACAGTAATAATTCAATGAATTCCTTCTTGCTAATACTGATCTTTCCCAGTTCATTAGCTGAAAAGATGCCAGTTTCTGCACTGGGAGAGACCTGCACAGGGATAGATGTAGCCTACTCTAGAGTAAGTTCTTTTTTTCCATAATTTTTAGGGTTCAGTGGCATTTGGAGGACCAGTTACTGATATAAGATATCTCTCTGGAATTTTTGTTGAGACATTAAAAACAATAAAAGTAATTTAAAAAGTACCCTATAGCCCTCCAAAACCTCAAGTTTAATGTTTGGCACCACAAAGCCCTTTTTGGGGAATTCATCCTCTTTGTCTTTGAGCTCTTCCTATGGTAGGCAGGTCAGAGCAGGTTTTCCCCGATGTGAGCAGATGTGAGCTCACGCCTGTGCTGTGTCTGATCCCAGCAGCTAATGAGCTGTGAGGAGAGGACTCTGAGCTCGGGCTTGGTGCTGCACCAGTTCAGTGCCTGCGCCAGGGCTGGAGTCAGTTCTAGGTGCCCAAAGTGTTGGCTGCTTAACTTTCCATCTGGGTTGCAATATATTGCATGCAAATGCTGTTTGAGAGCAAAGGTGGTAGTTAAATTATTATTTCTAGCTTAGTGAAACCACTCTAATTTTTACTTTTTATTTCTTGTTCGTGGTAAAATTTGCTTTTCATTCTTAGTAGTTGCAAATAATGAAAATCTGGCCTCAAGAGCAGTGTAACAGTGGAATTCACTGGGGCTAGAATTTCTTGGTGTTGGCTGTTGCTTGTTTTAATACCTTTTTTTGCTTGCTTCCCCCACCTCCCATCAAGATCTGTGAGAACCATTTTCCATCTCCACTGCAGGTTCCTAGACTGTCTTCAGACTGCACTTAGCATCCTGACGTAGGCACAAACATCCAGATAGAGTGAGACCATTAGGAATGTCCACCCAGACAGAGACAGCTGGGTCTGAGATGTCATTACTCTTGCTTGTGATGTAGAACTGTTCCTAGGCTGCTAAATCAGAGGATATAATAAAGATTTATACACAGAATGGAAATCAGTCACATGGAATAAAACTGCAAAGAACCATGGGGTCAAAACCATAGGACGGAGATTTCATAATGAGCAGTGCCCTCAGGAAATAGAAGGACCTTTGTTCCTCCTAGATCGTGTTCTGCAGTCTTTTCCATAGGGCAGTTAAAATACCAAACAATAGAGCATTAAAAGTGTTTTAACATAGAAAGCCACTTGCAGGAATGTCAACATTGTAAAAGGGGGTAATAAATGCACAACAAAACATGTTGTGTGCTGTCAGAGGTGAGTAAATACAGAGATGATTCCTCCCCAGCTAAAATCCTAGCCTGTAGCAAACAGAATGGCCTAGAATAAAGCCAATTGCAGCTCCGGCATGTCATGCCTTTTCTCTTCTCCTTTGCAGGCTGAGGACCGAAGAAAGAGGAGTGACACCACCCAGCCCTCCCTCCAGTGGCCCGTGGTGCTGGGGCACGACGTCGCGCCGCAGGCGAGGGTGGGCTCCGGCAGCAGCTCCAGCCCCTGCACCCCTGCCCTGCAGAGAGCTGTTTTAGTGCAGGTATGGTATTGCTGCCTGGACAAGGAGGAGAAAGCACTGGTTGTGCCTAAGCAGAACAGCACATCAGAGACATGTTTCCCTTTGCTCCTGGCAAAAATGACTGAGGCCTGCAGCAATCTGCCTCAGATTTTTAGTGCCACGGTGTGCTGCTAAGTTACAAGTGGAATTAGACTTGGGCAATGCAGCTCGGGTTTAGATAACAGTTATTTTTATACACTTAATGTCTGACTGTGCTGATTCTATGATATTACTGTTAGATGTTTCACAAAAAGCCCGAAAGGCTGTTCTGTTACAGTCCCTGAATGATGTATTATTTATATATGGCACAATATATGTGACACTTCACAAAACAAGTCTAAAGCTAAGATCTTTATCCCTGAAGACCATCTACACAAGCAAGATTGTTAGGGATCTTACAAAATAATCTAAACATACATAGAGATGGAATGAGGACTAGTTGCCAATGCAGAGTCAGGTGTTGCCTGCGGATACAGCCCAGGGACGGTTTGTGAAGTCCCATTTCTAGTCTTGGTGCTGCATCAGCACTTCACCCTCTTACTGAAGAAGCCATTGGTTTCAGCTGCAGATGTAAGATCCGTGAATCTTAGGCATTATACTAAAGTATATATAAAATTCAGGATTAGAGGTTAGAAGTCGTACCTAAACAGGTCACTCTATGTATACAGTGAGAACACTGAGAAAGTTCTGCATCAGAATCCTTTTCACAGTGTTTTAACTCCTGCTATTTCTACCAGCTCTGGGAGAGCAGATTTAGGGTTCTCACTGCTGCGTATGGCATCTGGTGGCCTCGCTTCCCTGCCAGTTGGATCCCGGAGCCAAAGCAGGGAGATGAGACTGAGGAGAGGTGCCTGGGTTAATGGTTTCAACTCAGCTTCTTTGGGAGCATCTCATGCTGCCTTGCTGCTGGGCTCTAGCAGCAGGGTGGGCCCACTGACTTCTTTGAGGCTACTTGCAATCGCAAGTCATTACTATGATGTGCTGTCCCAGGCTTTTATGCTCATTGCTAGCCACTGAAATCTTGCTTGTCATGAGCTTCTTGTGAATTGATGTCCTGCTTGAAAGATATGGATCTGCATCTCTGCATACTGACTGTGTTGAGCTCAGCATGTCCCAACTCAGCCCTTCTTGCAGCACCACTGATGTTTTGCCTTCTCACACTGTATTTCTTGAAGTGTGAGAAAAAAACTCTCATCCCTCCTCCTTTCCCCAGAGCCTGGGTGCTCACAGGGCAGGCTGCGTGGCCCAGTGCTCCCCTGTCCTGCTTCCATGTATGCCTGAGAGTGAGTCTGTGTGAGGCAGGTAATAGCTGGTCTCTTTAAGCCCAATCCTGCTGTGCTTTTCTTGTTCAGGTTGCTGCTGTCTGGTGGTGATGGAAAAATCAACACAGACATCTGCTGGGAAAAGAAGGGCCCCGATAGCTTTTCCCTGGGACAATACTGGTGTATCTTCTCACATCCTTTTTTTTTCCATAGCCCATTTGTCATTTTAAGTCATGAGTTTTGTGATTGGGCTAAATTGATGGCTTGGCTCATAGCATTGACTCACTGGAGAGCTGGTGCAGCATCTGCAAGAAGGATGTTTGTATCTTAGCCTTGGGCAGAGGCTAACAGCTGTCTGGAGCTGAATATTTTGGTCCTGTAGCAGGAGTGGGAAGGCCCGTAGCATATTGCAGGGCATCTGAGGTTCTGTAGGAGCACAGTGGGTTTACAGAGGAGAGTTCTGTCCTGTAAAAGTGCTGCTCCGTGGATGAACGGAGCTACATCCTTGCCTGGCTGTGACCCAGACTGAGGACAAGTCACTTCATCCTTCTGCACCTTGTTGGTGCTTCTCTACTTGGTAGTGCATCTCTACTGCTTTGGGGAGTGGCGAGGAATAAAACAGTATTATCACCCTCTTTCACGTTCCTTCCTAGAAACTACACTATAAAATTTTAATGCTTTGTAAAGGGGTGCTGTTACTTAAGGCTAACAGCAGCACACGATATATAGTTGTTAGTGTGATTTCCCTCCCTGCTGGCAGCTGCCCTGTTACCCATGCACAAGTCAGTGCTCTGGCAGGAGGAGACAATGTGGACAGGGAAAAGCCAATCTGTGGTCTCACCTGCTGTGTTAGCATGGAAACCCAATGAACTTCAAGGGGTAATTTATAAATCTTCTTAAGGGTTGTGTTTCCTTTTGCTTGTTGGCAGCAGCTGTTGCTGCTAATAGCCGTGTGTTTGGCAATGTTGCATACATTAACTTTATAAAGTGATAAGGCAAAATGAGTGATGGGCCAGTTAGTCACCTGGAGACTAAAAAGACTCACAGCAATATACTCAGAGAGTTCAGTACGTTGGTGCCTTGTTGATTTAAAATAAAAGTGAACGGTGGAGTTAAAATGCAAGGTGAATCCATCACAGATGTCTGTGCTGAAGAACTTCCAGACAGCTTTGTCAGAGAGGGATCATCTGTCATCACTGCTCTGCTCAGACTAAAAAGACTTCTTATTTTAAGCAATCCTATTCTGTGAGATTGTGTGGCACCTCTTTATTACCCGACTCTGCCAAACGATTTCCCTGGAAATCTTAATGCAGCTCCCGAGGAGCAGGGAGCAGGATTTCTCAGTGTCTTGTACCCTATCTGTCTGGTGCGGGAAATGTGAGATAGTCCCAGATCAGAGCGTGTCATTTCCACCTGCTTTGTATCTGCCTTGCCTTTGGTGAGCTGCAGCACAGCAGAAGATCAGGCTCTCTGGCTGCAGTATTGTGGGGTGGGCTGTACTGGGTTTCCTGCAGGATTTCAAAGACTTGTAAGTAAAGCCACTGGGTCTGCTTCTCTGCCCAGTGTCTCCCAGGGTCTGGGTAGAGGAGGCATTTAACCCACATCTGAAATGAACTCCTTTTTTTTTATTATTATTATTTGATTCTGTGGTTCTGCTGTAGGATTTGCTATCTAGATCTGCTTTCTGTCTGGAGTAATGGGGCCAAACACTGATTTGGGGGTTATCTGAAACGTTTTTGGTTTGCTGTGGGATCACAAGGTTTTGTCGGTCCTACAGAAATCATCTCAGAAACAGGCACTGCTTCCTGGCTTTACATGAAACCAGAGTGCTGGTCAGTCCCTGCCCAAAGAATGTACGTGGGTAGCATCTGCAGAGAGTGTGTGGAGTTGAGTGTTTCTCAGTCACTTACATCGTGATTCAGCAAAGCCCACCCCTGCTTTTAAGCACAAGTAGTTTTCTGGTACTCTGCAGGACTCAAAAGCTGAAATTTAGGAAGAAAGTTAAGCATCTTGTTGAAAAACTGGCAAGGACGAACATCTTCCTATATTCTGATAATAATACACTTGCTGTAAAGCCTATTCCTATCCCCAAGATGAGTCACTTCAGGGGAACACTTTGCTGTTAAAATAATTCTGGTTAACTGAAAACTATTATTAGTGACAATCATGTTGGACAAAAAAAGTCATTTTGACAAAATGAAAGGACAGGGATTATGAGATGTTCCAACTGCTGAAAAAGCTATTTTCTTTAGAGAGCGAACAGAACATGTTCTCCCCAAAAGGCAGGAAAAGCACCTGGATATTTAACCAGGTGAACTCGTCAGGACTGGTTTTCTGCAGTTGACTTCCCCTAGCTGGACTTGGAGGGGGTGGTGGGACAATTGAAAGGGTGCTTGGCATTTTTAGATAGTTTTAGAATTACTGCTTAGAGATACTTGAATGTTCTTCGGAATTATAGGAAGTTCATACTTACGTTGTTGAAAACCTGTGTGCTGTTCTCAGTTACTGTGTGTTACTTTTTAATATAGGTTACTTCACTTAAAAATGAATTGCATAGTAGGTAAATAATACTGCCGTGCATTCATAATGTCTCTCACTCCTGGGAACTGGTGAAAATTTTGATACGCTTAGCTGATAAATCAATAAAATATTTGTCCGAGTCATTCTTTGGGGAAACTGAACTGCAGCTGCCTCTGAGCTGAGCTGCAGTAATTTGATCGGGACGCAAACATTGAAACTTTGACTCAGACAAAAATTACCAGCCTCTTTCTTAGCACTGGAAGTGGTCAGGGTGTTGTTTTGCAGTCCGCTTGAGATAAGAGGTGCTTCCCACTGGTAATGTACAAAAGCTCAGTCCGGACTGGGGAAGGACAGCAGCTGGCAGGCATCTCATCATGTTCCTGCTGGCTGCGGGTGTCTCCAGGGAGCCCTGGTCTTGTTTTGCATGAGAAGAGAAAGCACAAAGTGGTATAGCTTCAGGCACTTCTCTACTATTTTTCTATTTCTGTAACGTTAAATTAGTTCTGGCATAGGAATCCCTCAAGATGGGCCCAGCTCACACAGCATTTCCATGTATTCAGTCTCAATCTTGCGTCCAAGAGGATTTCTCATTTCAGGGAGGATCAGTACATTCGGTTGACATTTTTAGCTCTGTTCCTCTCTTCCCCTTTGGAAGGCTCAAGTGTGATAGATTATTAATGCACAGAATTTAAAGGACTTTTCCTTTTATTTTTTAATACAGAGAGAATTAGAAGAACAAATCTCGAGTATTTTAGATTGAGTTGTACACTGCTAACATGTTATTCCATTGGAATGAACGCTGTATTCCCCCTCTCCTCTCACCACAATTAGGGCATTTGCTATCCTAGTGCCCCAACATGATGCCCTCAGAGATAGCCGAGAGCTTTTAAACACAGATGATCTCAATGGGAGCACCTGGACGTGACTCTGCATGAGGTGTAGCGTGGGCATAGTTTCTAATTGCTTACAGCAGGCTCAAATTTTATTTTTTTTTAAGCACCTTTAAATCTCTATTACAGAGGAGGGCTAGGGCACTCTGTTGAAGAGTTAGAAGCACTTGCAGGAGGCAGGTTGCCTGCATTGGCTATAGGTTGATGGTGGGCTTGCAAAGACTATCTTGGAAGGGAACATCTTATGTAAGGGAGTGGGATTCACCCCATTACTGTACTGTCTCAGTTCTGAAATGGGTCGTTGGTCAGGTTTGTAGGAAATATACTTGGCAGTAATTTTTGTCACCCAATTCAGCAGTTCTCTGTGCATTGCTAGTGACCTACTAGCTTCTCCACAGACGTAAGGATGGGAGATGTACATATAGCATAGATGTTTTTACTATTTCTTTATATTGTGCCATTCAGCTTGAAATATTTGTGCTTAAGATGCTGGAAATCAATAATTTTACAGTGAACAAGGTGAGTAAGTCTGTACCAAAACACAATACTCGTTACACATTTACTAAAAATTTGATCTCTCAGGCAGAACCGTTGGTATCTGTTGGCACTGGGACACATTGTGTAGGCAGGGAGGTACAATTCACTCTATTTCATTTGTTTCAAGTGTGACAATTTCCGGGCAAGTAAAGATGCGTACCACAGCAGCTCGCTGTCAGATATGGTGACAATACCAGTCAGCCCTGGACAAGATGACGTGTTCTGGAGTGAGATTCAAAACGAAGAACAACCCCCAAAGGTATGTGAAACACGGGGTGTTTGGCACTGTCTGTGCCTGGTTCCCTGCTCTGTGTAGTATCCCCCCCCTTGACTTCATGAGCTGAAGCACAGTAACTGTGTCTCGCTAACCTAGAAAGAAGACTATGAAGATATGAATTCATACTGATTAAGTAGGTCAATGCTCTCAGTGTATGTGTATGGTATCTGTGGGATGAATGAATGCAGATGCCCATCTTTTGTTAGACCAAATATTTGTAGCTTCCCTTTCTGGTCTGGTTTGTTGCAGAACAGCTCATTAGTTTGTGTAATTCAGGCGATGGTGTACTTACTCTTTTAACGGAACTCCTAAGAAAAAGGGCAGAACACTTATGTGGGGATGTGTGTATGTATGGGCATGCAAGTGTGCATTCGTTTTATTACTTTGCAGGTGGGATGTGTGTATCTGTCCTTTTTTTTCTCCCCACCTTCCTCTCCTCCCCTTGAGTATGCACACTTTGATAGCAACATAAGGCAATCTACCACCTAAGTAAAGCTGCATTAATGACTGCAGATGTGTTTCTGTCTGCTTTAAATATTGACCAAGAATAATGCTGACTCCAGGGAAAGGTGCAAACCACTCACACACTGCACCCTGATAGATTGCAGAGGCTCAGAGCAAAATGGAAGTACTGCTGCTGACTCATAGCTTCCAGTGTTGATGTCATGAAAGACAGCTCCACAGGTCCCACTGAAGCATTGTTCTTTTATGTTGGTTAGTCTCCTTTTTGCATTGATACAGGGTAAGCATTAGGTTTATTAACCGAGTCTATCAGTAGCAAATCAAAAAATATTTGATTAAATCCTTAAGGTTCCAGAAAGGACAACCTCTAAATTTTACAGCAGGGATCAAGCTGGCCATCAGAGATGCCATTCAAGGTAAGCTCCTAAGTGTTTTATGCTTATACTAATGCTGATTTATTGCCAATGGGAAAACTGAATCCAGTTTATTTAAAAACAAAGCCATAACCTCAGTAATGCTAAAACTGTTTTAGTAGCACTAAAACTGTTCATACCTCATTTACTGGCAGTTACACTTACTTTGTGTTTTGTGTCAGCTCATCCAATAAATAACAAACCAAATTTCTTGATCTTAAACCTGAGGGAAGCATCTAAGCTAGCTTCCTTTTAATGAGTAATGTACATGATTTAAATACAAACGAACCTGTAGATTGCCTCCTTTTCATAAAAGGTAGTTTTGTATTCTAGTGGAAAGCCATATTTTTAATATATAAAGGCTGTTCCATCTGTAATAATTCCTTCAATGAGTTGTTTCATTTGTTTCAGTCTGCTTGGCTTGCCTGAGTAGTTTCCATGCAAGTTCTTCATTGGTTTCCCAATTATGTAGTGCAGTAATTTAACAGCTGCTTGTGATTTAGTACTGCTTTCCTGTCCCTTCAGGTCAGAGCAAGTGACTGCTGAAGGTGCAGGTTGCTGGAGATCCCAGCCTGTTGACACCTGAGGATGGCAGGGGCAGGAGGTGCTAGTGACTTGGGCAGGGTGCTCATGGAGATGCTTTGTTGTGGCACGTTAGTGCCTACATCATTGTTTCAAAGAGGAATTCTTTGCCTGGATACTCCAGTGACTGGGGCCCTAGCCTCAACTCCCTGTCTAGGCACTTTAATTATAGTTTGTGAAGCTTGTGGCTGCAACTTTGTTTTGCCTGATAGTAGCTTGAACAAATATGCTGTATTTGGCAGTATTCCGGCAGTCTGCCCTTAAGGCAGGTGTACCTGGCATCCCAGAAGAAAAGACCAAGGATGCAGAGAGCTCAGTGGTGAAGGGTAGCCCCCACAGGACGCCTAATCAGGGAAACATATTGCAGTGAGGAACTGGGGTTGGAGAGATTTAAAAGGGAAGTAATTTTAGCTGACCTAACAGAATGGTGTGTAGCACTTTGGAACAGTTACTTCTGTTGAACCAAAGTCAGAAACTTCATCTCAAACAACTTTTGAGTGAAGTCAAACCCTAAATGCTCTCTACATAAGAATTAAAGGAGGCAAAGCAGAAAAGAAGCATGAAGGCAAACCACAGTGTTAAAAGTGACGGGCTTCTTAGCCTGTGATTACTGAGTGAGACTCAGTTTTGCTTTGTAAGCTTGGCAGCTTGTTTCACGGTCTTATATGTTCCTTTCTCCACTGGTAAGTGGGTGATGATGTATCTTATAGAAGAACAGATTCCATTATTTGTAAATGCCATGAGATTTTGGAATCAGGAGTGAGACTGGTCTGAAGAGGCCAAGGGAGAATTGAGTAGGGTATTTTGTGGTGACTTGAGACTCTGCATTTTCCTGGAATGAATTCCCAGAGGAAATTGTCCCCTCTGTCTTCTCTTGCTATCGGATGGCCCTGCCTGGAGCACCAAGGAATACCAAGTTTTTGTTTATTAAGAGTATTATATCATACACTGACAGCAGGGAGCTTGGTTCAGTGGCCTAGGAGGTGCATTCCAGTCTGTGTTCCTAAACACAAATTGCCTGATGTGTTTTTTGTCTTTCTGCTTAGTAACAGTCATCAGTTGTCCCCCGGGGGCCATGCTCTGAAGCTAAACAGCAGCAGCACTCCTGGCAGCAAGCAATGGGAGATGGGATCTCATCAGAGCAGCCGACCGACCTCAGGTGATTCCCAAGTCACAATGTCCAGAGTTCCTAGCACATGAAATGGACTTCTGTAGGGTGTCAAGTGTTGCACTGTAAATGTTTTTGTGTTTTTTGTTGTTGTTTTTAAATGATGTCTTCTGGCGATAGGCTTTTGATAGCCCTCTTGGTTTTATGGTTCCGTGTTCCTAAAATATAAATACTTCCCTTTTTGAGTCAAAAAAAAAAATGACTGTGAATGTATTTCCACACAGAAAAAATTAATTACGTCAATTAAGAAGTGAAAAAATCAGTTCTGTTGCACTTAGTGACACCACTGAAACTCAGCGGAGCCAACATCACATACGCAGATCTAATTCAATGCTAATGTTTACCCATTGGCATTTTCTGCATAACCATATGCTGCTTTTTTGCATTGCCCACTAATAAGATGATACAGATGAGCAGTTGCTGTACGCTAATATTTCTGCACTCTAATACTGTGCTGGCTGAAAGAAGCATAAGGAAGTATGTAAGACTCTCCATGCAGCAGCTTGTGAAACATTCTTCCTCTACTCCTACTTGCAGAAAGATAGTGGAACTGAGAAAAAGGGAAAGGAAGTTAAACGTGGAGATAGCCTCATCCAGTGAAAGCACAGTGCAAGTTTTAAGGGATCTTCTTTGCAGACTTCTTTGCAATACAAACTCTGTTTCCTGAGACATGAACTGAGACTCGGGCAGAAGGGGACGCAGAGCAGAAGAGGAGGGGTTTGTTCCTGTATTTGCAGTTCCTTAGTGCCTTTCCTGTGGGTCAACCCTAGGGCAGTTTCTCGCGTAGCTCTTTGCAAAGCACTGGTGTTTTACAGTGCTTTACATCCAGGTTGATGCAGATGGGGGACATGGGGAATCACGCCCAAGTCAAGGCAGGGTGGATTCTAAAATGTTCGGAAACCGCAGCAGCAAGCTGCTGAGGTCATTTATTTTTAAACTGAGGCTCACATTGTTAATTTGAAAACCCTTGATAAATGAAGAACAAATTGCTTATTTATTACATTTACACAACCAAGCCAATTTTGCTTTCACTAACCATACATAGGAGGAAGCTTGCTTTGCTTCAAGAGAAAACCAGAGCACAGTTAAAACTGCTCGGGGTTTGTTTCTTTTTGCTCTTATGTCATTTTATGTTTGAATAATAGCATAATGATGAGCAGCATACAACAGCCCAGTTCGACTTTGCAATGTCTGCATGATGTGTAACTCCTGTGCTATTTTGGCATAGGGAAATGAAAACCTCACCAGCCATGGAAAGAATAGAAAACCTCCCTTGTGGTTTAAACTGTCTCCTTGCGTTCTTAAGTGTCATTAAATTACAGCTAGTTCTGGCATATGGTGTTCCAGAGTTTGTTGCTTTCCCAAACCCACAGGGATAGTGAATTGGGCAGGAAAGGGCTATAAATACTTTAAAACTAATACCGTTGCTGAGTTGCTTAGGTACTCATTGACCAATAAGGAATTCTGAATTTTAAAAGCTTTGCAAAATGCATGAGTACCTGAAGCCATTGTGATAAAACTAGCTAAATTGCCAAATACAAATCTTAATTTGCGGGAGCTTGAATTCTACCCATTATCTTGCGAGGAGTCCTGTTGGTAGCACTGGGACAGTCATGGAATAAACTGCTGAATGAGGTAGCTGTGTGCCCTGCTGGCAGGGTGAGGGCACATCTGCCTTCACTCGTATCAGGAATTGTGCGCAGGAGACAGCCTCTCTCCAGGGCTGCTTTGGCTCTTCCCAGGTAGCTTTATGGGAGTTAATGAAAAGGAAAATTCACTTGATCTCTTGGAGGCATCCTTCCTAAGAAGGCATCATCGCGTCTGGGTAGCCTCAGCTCCTCTGGTCTTGATCACTTGGGTGTTCAGTAGCCATGCGAGTCCCCAGCCCTGCACCTGCGAGGGAAGTGTGGGGCCACAGCTTCCCTGTCACCGGTGCCTGACCTCGGGCAGCACCCCAAGATGCCACGTAGATGCTGGCCCTCGCTACCCACTTCCCTCCAGGGCCAAGTGGAAGTGGGAGCTGAAGAGTGGCTCAAAGGACATTTTTTTACAGGGAACCCAGGAACAGCCAAGGGAGAGAATGCTTTGGCCCAGAACCACCTGCAGTTGCACAAGAAGCCTGAAAAAGTTTCTCATCCGGGCCAGGTTGAGGTAGGTTCTTCTGTATCCACCGCTGTTTCTGATTTATTCACAATTTTCATTGAGGGCACGCCTGTGCAGACAGCTCCTCTGTTGGTGCTTGAGCTAGCTAGCTAGGTAGTAATGGGAGCACATACCTGAACCCCTGGGGTGTTTGAAGGCCCCCTGCTGGGACAGTAAAATGTTGCCCATGCTACTTAGCAATGGGTTCTTCCTTGACGAAAAACTGAGTGTATTTTTTTCTATTCAGAGCTCAGGCTCCTTTGCCAAGGGGAAGGACAGCACCAGTTCATTCTGGAAAGCAGCAGACTACTCCTCATCAAGCGACGAAGTCGGCAGCAGTGATGAAGATGACATGAACCACATGAGGTTGGCTTGATTTATTTTCTCTTTTTATTACACGCTTATAAATATCTGGAAAAAGTTGGCATACATAAATGCCTCCCCTCTGAAGTTGCTATCAGTCATTTATGTCAGCTGTAATTAAGCAGTTTAATCTCACTATAATGAACTCCTCGGGGTAAATGTTTGCTCCATCAGATGTGTGCAATGTAATAAGCTTTGATGACCTGCTGCCTTGGGACAATGAGGAAATGTCTCGTTTTAACTGAACATCGATAGGCAGTGCTTCTTCAGAGATTACTTCACATTGATCTACGTTGAAATGGAATTTTTAAAAGAAAAAAGGAGAACTGTATATCTTGGTAGTGAATGCAGATTGCGGTGCAAAAAGCAAGGCAAACATAGCACTTGTGTTCAGATGGTCTGTTCACTCTAGCGGAAATAATTACCACTGAAAAGCTGATTATTTCACCTGGGTTGCTTATAAAGGGGGGAGGTGTAAGCAGGATTTGGGTTTGTAGAATTTGCTGTATTTTTAGTATTGTTGTTTTGCACAATTGCTGCAGTTACGAGCTTGTACATTGTAGCTTCTACCTAGCTGATCTCACATGAACTGTTTCTCTTTAGCTTTCCAGTTTCTCTTGGTGATTTAGTGACTGACATCTTGTGGTGTTTTACCTGTCATGCAGAATGTGTATTCTGCTGTGAAATAATGGAGTGTGAATCTCTTGCTTGTCCAAGTGAAAGAGGGGATCAGTCAGTCAGCCCTGCTGCTTGGAACAAGAAACAAAATGGGTTTTCAGTATTGATGAACAAAACTTCTAATTTTCTTGCAAAGAGAACTTCAGTTTATTTCAGTTCCAGTATTGACTTGGAAGCGCATCTCAGCAGTACAGAGCTCTCTAGGATGGGGCTTTTGCTCTTCTGACATAATTGCACATGCGGTTTTGTCAGTCCTCAGACAGAGATGCACAGATTTGTAACGCTGTTGGCAAGCTCTAGCATTGGCCTGATACCAGTCCTTTCCACTGTGCTCCTCTGAATATAAGGTTTTTGTACCTGCATATGTTCCCGATTTGCATTTCTGAAGTTCATTTTCAAAGCTGAGGGATAAGGAGGGATAATGTTAGAAAAAAATACTGTAGTTTATTCACCTGAAAAAGAGGTCTTTTTGCTGTTATGCCCTATTTTCTTACTGTTCCTCTCTGAACCACATCTTTTTGCTCTGTAAAGTTTTATTCGTTCATGGTCATAGAATCCATCCTAGACCTCAGAAGAATACACATAAAAATATGGATTTACCCTGTAGCAATGACTTCGCTACATCAGTGTTAGGTTGTTACATCCCTGTACCCTGTAATGATTTGAAGTTGTCTCACTGCCTTTGGAAATCTGCATGTGGTGTTTGCATCTCCTGTGTGTGAGACCCACCGGTCCTTTGGAGAAATGGGGTCAGCAGGCTGATGGCTGTTAGGCTGGCCTTCTGCACACACAGCCCCAGTGAGAACCTCATGGAAACTGAAAGTGCAGTCTTAACAAAGTCCCTTCACCTCAGCTGAGCATCACTGGTAGTGAAAGATGGATACTTTGGGAAATACATCCTTATTGCTACCAACTAAATAGCACACACCAGTTTTTTGTTTTAAGGAGGGATGTCAGTGAACACAAGCCATCATCCTACCTGCTTCTGTAGCATATATATTACGTTAATGCTCATCTCTCTCACTCTACCAAGGCTGCTTCCTTCTCTGATACCTGCAGCATTCATAATTCCCCCGCCCCACCAAAAAAACCACACATTTCCTGTGGCTCATTTTGTATAGCTGAGTTTCTTCCCTCTGCTCTTTGTATGCTGTTCATTACCAAGTTTAAATAAGGTGGCTGCAGGTGTGTTCTTGGCTGGTAAGTACTTACTCCCACCAGTAAATGGGAGGTTGCTGTCATTCAAGATCAGGACCTTGCACTCATCAGTGATCCTGCTCCATGTGTTGCCATTCATCCTAAGTTTAGTATTCAAATATTTACAGCTCCCATAGAGGAAAAAAAGAACCCTTTTACTCCTTCACACTCATTCACACTGTTTTAAAACCCAGATACCACTTGTGCAGGGTATATCACAAGAGATGTTCGCCTTGGTCTTACTCTGTCCATCAGGACCTGCTTTTGGTCACCGTGGAAGACAGGATACTGGGCTCGGTGGGCTTTTGGCCTGACCCAGTCCTTCTGTCCCTGTGCTTCTGCTGCTTTATGTGTGAAGTGAGGATGGTCGCATTTCTTGCGCAGAATGAAGGCGCAGTGCAGTCTGTCCCATCAAGCTAGAGCAGTGTACAGAGGAGCAGGAGCTCTCCCCAAGTGCAGCTGATGCTGGATTTTTGGGAGCAGAGTGGCCGATATTTCACCCCTCAGGGTAGTGTACAAGGGGAGGTGGGAGAAGTTTTGAAGTAGGCTGCTCGACGGACCTGCTGTTGCTTGCCTTGAGTATCTGTCATAATGATGGGCGAAGGAAGGGAAGCCTCCACTGAGGTGGGGAGAGCTTCCTACTGGGAGCAGTCCTCAGGCACCAGTTCATCCAGGCACGTCCTAATCAACTGGCTTTTGTACAGGAGCCTTTACACGTAACTAATGAATGTTAATTGCACTCAGTTGAACTTGTGTATACGGAGGGGTTTTTTGGGTTTTCGTGTAGGGTTTTGTATTTTTTTGGGTTGTTGTTGTTTTTTTCCCCCTGAAGGAGTTCTGTTCATTAATTGGAGTTTGTTACCAGGCAACTGCTGAGCAGCAGAGTGGCAGATTTCTCAAGGACGAAAGTACCAGATGGGATTGAGCTGAAACCCCAAAGCACCGCTGCAGAACAGAAGGTAATTTGGCCATTTGTAAGGGCTTGGGTACAGTGTGGGGAGAGTCAAATTGTCAATGTACGTGATAAACTCTGTATCCACTCCTTCTCAGCAGCATTTTCACTCTGAAGTCCTGCTCTGTCATTTCAAATTACAGCTATAAGCTTTAAAAAAGTGTGTACTGTTTCAGGTTTTGTGCTTCCTACAAACAGGCTTACATCTAGGTTCAAAATTGCACCTCTTCATTTGTCCTTATTATTGACCCGGTAGCAGTGGCTGATGCCAACTTACTGCATGAAGGCGCTAGGCAGGTTGCAAAAAGCAATCCTGTTGATTATAGTCAGCGTGCATGGTTGCTATTTTTAAAAATGTTGACCTTCTTTATTCTAATTTAAAGAGAAGTACCTCTTTTTTAAAATATTACCGAAAGATGGGAAAAGTACTTCATCCCTCCCCAAGGGCTTGGCAAAAGCACACGTTCCCTTGTGTGTCATGTTGTGGTTCTTTCCCATCTATAGTTTGTAGCAGAGGCTTCAAGTTGTGTGGATTTTCCCCCGTGATAAATATTAGTGCAGAAAAGATTAAAACAGAGTAAGCAGAACAATGATCTTTGTGGTTGAAAACAAAAAAAAATTACAGTAGTAAGACTTGCTCTCAACCTCAGAGCATTTCTCACGTATTACTGACTGTATTCGTGTTTCGCAGATAGGGAAAACAAATTGCCATGAAACTGGCGTTTTCCCCAGAGCTTCTTGTGTAAGCTCTGACAGAGCTAGGAAGAAAAAGGAGTTTCCTTTGCCTCTGGTGTATTTCGTGAGCTTCAGACCAGAGAGAAATCTGACCAGGCTGGCAAAGGAGTCCCACTTTGCCTGTCTCCCACCATCCTTAAGGAGAAAAGACCCTGCTTTGAAACATGGGGCACCAGACTGAGCCATGATCTCAGCAGCTCATGCTATTCATCTTCCTCAAACCTGCACTGAGTCCTAATGCGTTATTTTAAAGCTCTTTGTTCTGTACCAGAAATGAAAGAATATTCCTGGTTACCATTTCAGAGCAACAGCTTGACAGAAAAGGTTGCACTGCATTTAATAATTTCACTTTCAGATCCCTCCATCTGTCTGTGTGGGGTGAAGGAAAATACAGTACCAGCTACAGGCCCTTTCCACTTCCCTTGCCCAGTGCCAGAGCTCTTTCCTGGCACTCCAGCTTGAGCCTTCCCCATTTCCTTCTCACAGCAGAAACAGCCCAGCACTTTCTCCTTCCCTTGATAGCTGGGTGCTGGACATAGGCTGCTTGATGGTAAGGAGAAATTATGGGGTCTCTGAGATTCAGAATGAAGGTGGAAGAGGAAGGAGAAGAGTGGAGGTCCCATTTTCTGTTGGGTTTGAGGAAAATGACCCAGGAAAGATGAGATAGGTGATTCTCACCTCTTCTAACCAATCTCTCTGATGTCTTCCAGTGTTTTCCCTTTTTCTCAGGGAGAATCCTGTCCCTTCCTCCCACCTCTTTGTCACCACCCACAGCCACCATAAGACTCCACTCCATGAATTCTTCCAAAATCCCATTTCCTGTCCCATTTTGAAGTGGTTAGGATATACCAAGCTGCTCAAATGATGCAAATGGGAGTTTGGCTCAGTTCAACTGAATCTGACCCAAAACTAAACAAAGAAGTGCCATACGGGTTTGCTTCCCTGAACTCGAATACCGACTGCATTTTATTGTTGCTTTTTAAAATACCAGAATTAAAAATGTAAAATGCCTACAGCATCAATTTTATTCCTGGTTCATTACTTGGCTTTTAAAAGGCAAATGTCTTTCATTCAGAGTTATCTGCTGTGTTTTGGATATATTGACCAGCATTCAAAAAAGCTGAGCTGATTTCAGTAGGTTGTTTATCAGAGTCAGTGCAGTGTATAGACGTGCCTTGAATTCAACCAGCCAGAAGCTGTTTGAGTGTGATGGTGCTTTTT
Organism: Heteronetta atricapilla; assembly: GCA_011075105.1. Lineage (NCBI taxonomy): Eukaryota > Metazoa > Chordata > Aves > Anseriformes > Anatidae > Heteronetta > Heteronetta atricapilla. Next base: position 13,663,304 of record CM021734.1, on the reverse strand, counting down.
GCTTTGGTGTAATTCAGTAGGAATATTCTTGGGTAGCACTTGGCTCCTGATACTTTGTGTTCTAGTGCTGATAGTATTTAGGTAACCAGACCTTTCTTGGCCAGGGGTAGGTTCCTCTGGCATTGCCCTCCCCATCTGGGACACGACTTGCTTTACAAATCCCCTCTTTCTTCCCCTCAAAGCTTCTAGCCATGTTTTCTCAGAATTTTCCCAGAAAATTCCAGTGTCCCAGTGAGGCAGTATTTTAGTCTGTCAGGGGAGAGAGTTTGTGTGGTGCCTCCCAGCTTTCATAGTATTGCTAGTAGGATCCTACAAGGAGGGCCACAGAGCCAAACCTCATTGTACTGCAAATGCTGATACTGGATCCTACTGAATGCGATCTCTCTAGAATAAGGTTTCCTAATTCAGTAAGTAGGAAGTAGCAATGAAATGAATGCTAAGGGGCTTTAAAACATATGCAGGTCTTGAGTTGAGAAATACCTACTTCTGACCACGGTAGAGGTCAAATCTGCAATGTTAAGACAAGTCATTTGATTTTCTGTCAAGTGTTTCCGAGGATGAAGTTACTTCTGTACCTATGGCTTGGGATACAGTAGATGAGCAGGAAGCCAAGGTTCATATCCTATTTTCCTATTTTTTTTTTAATCTTTCTATGGAGTTTGTATTTATACAATATATCATGTAGAGCACCCCTACTCATATCCTCATTATTTATTGCCCTAATTAACAGGGGGCGCACAGTGCATTGTAGTTATATCAAATGTGGACTTTAACCATGTTTTTTCATGTGCAGGATCAGATTTTAGGGAAACAAATTTCTAGTGCCCAAGAAGGCCTCTGGAGCATAAACAACCAAAACTATCTCCTGCCAGATCTTCTTCAGCAGAGCCAAATTTCAGATTCCTCCGTGAACTCACCAAAAGTGCCACTGACTAGTCAGGAACCTCAGAACAAATCTGTGAATAAGGTATGAGATACATTTATAGATTGAATCACTTTCCTCCAGCCCATGGGAGTCTGAGATTGAGTGTCATTTAAATTCATCTATCCTGTTTCTTATAAAGGAGAGATTTTTTACCACGTCCTTTCTTTTATGTAGAAGATATATTTGGGGGGACTAACAAGAAAACTTGAGCTCCCTACCTGTCTTTGGTGTTCCATGTTTTTGTCCCTCTCTCTCCTCGTCACACAAGCTAGAAGGGCTTGTACCCTCTGCTCTTTTACCTGCAACATCAGCAACACAGCATGCCCATCTGCCTTTAATGATCATCTTTGGATTGCTTTCCATCCCGGCGTCAGGTGACAGTGCACAAGGCATGGACCTGTTGCAGATGAAACAGCAGGGAATGAGAAACATGTAAGGAGATTCTTCTGGGGACCAGTTACTTCATTGCAGTGCAGTGCCTGGTCAAGAATCCTAGCTCAGGCTTCCTCTTGTCATTCAATTTGTACCACCTATCTACTGCTCTAAGCATGTTCATTACACCTAATTATGCAACATGCTGTTTCACCTGAACCTCAGAGACACCCACATTGCTCTGTGCTGTCTGCTCCCTGGTGTTGTCTTCCTGAAGCAGCTCTTGTGTTTCATTGTAGACCCCGTCCACTGAAAGTACACCTTCAAAGAGCAGTACATCATCTACAACATCGTTTACTTCATTCATAGATCCCAGACTTCTGCCAATCACCCCTCCCACCAGTCCAGTTGGACCTCCCTGTAGTTCTTGTGAGTATGCTTTACCCCTCATAAAATCTCATTCCTGTTTGTTGTTGTTGCTGTTCTGAGTGGGGATGGAGGGAAGGGAGAAGCTTATCACTTGGCAATTGAAACTGTCGGTAACACCTCCAGAAACTTAAATTCCACATTGCTATGAATTTCATTGCATGGCCACTGTGCTTCTTCCAGATGTGGCTAGCTCTGCCACTGTGTCACCACAGTGCTTGCTCAGAAATGTTGGAGGAGTTTTCCAGATGTGTGGTTTTATTTGGCTATGTGATGCTCTCAAAGTGTTTTCTCACCTCTCTGGAGTTTGTTTCATTCTGCCACAAACCAGTCAAACGTGATTTGTAGCCAAACACTTTAATTTTTATTGATTTTTTATTGCATGTATCTTCTTCTTCAGTATCTAGTGCAAAACCCGAGCCTGTCAGGAGAGAAAATGCAAGGAAGGGCTCTGTTGTCAATGTTAACCCAACAAATATCCGCCCGCAGAGCGACAGTCCAGAAATTCGTAAATACAAGAAGAAATTCAACTCGGAGGTCCTTTGTGCTGCTTTGTGGGGTAAGCTCAGAAGTGCTTGGGTGTGTGTGTAGAGAGAAGGCAGCAGCAGGAGAGGTTGGCAGTGTATGGCAGTTAGATTTCGCAGTTGTATCACACCTCTCCTGTCAGAAAATCCTGAGAACATACCTACGTGTCACTCGCATGATATTGCCTTCCTGATGGAAGATGGCAAACAGATGAGTTACAGTTACAAGGGATTTTGTGCATCAGAATGAGAAAACATTTTGATCAAGCACCAAATTGAAACTGCGCTTGCTGGAAGAGCCAAAAGTTGCAAATGTTTTAGTAATGTGAAGCAAAAAAGGTTCATGATACTCTGTCTTAGCTGCATATCAGTATAGCTAACCATGCATAACCCTGACCCAATGGAAATTATCCAAACCACAGGTTCCAAGAACCTTTCTCTCAGAATTTTAGCCACCACAGACTGAAGCAGGTCAGGCTTCAATCTTTCCAAGAGCCTGGCTTCCATAATTTCCACTGTCAGGACTTAGAACCTTGCTGGATCACCATTTTTGTAGGGTCAGCTTCACATGGCATTAAAAAAAAAAAAAATATCAGCGTAGTCAGGCCAGTTTTCAACCACAGTTGACGTAGTCTCAGTCTCACTGTAGCTAAGCTCTTGAGTTCTTCTAACCATCTGTCTACCTGTGAAGAACAGATGCAATCTGTGGGACTTGCCCAGCCGTTTACTTGTTGTCACTTTCTGAGTGTGGAATGGAAAATGAATGAAGTAGGTGAAACATTATCCAACGGAAATGTAGCTTTCTAGTTTGTATAGTTTTGCAGGTTTTTGTGTAATGTCTGTTTGCGGGAGTCCAAGATTTTAAATTAGGAACAGAGCTATGGAGCGAAGTCTGTAAATTAACTTTGCGTTGAGGTTGAAGAGCACCAGGTACTCATCAGAACAAAGCCAGTAGAGAAGTTTGCTTGTTGCAGCAGGAAATCTTATGTCATTTCTTTAGAACCTACTGATTAGGAAATGTAGCCATCATGCCAGCCAAACGCTATTTTTGTACAGGGTGCATCCTCGGGTGTCAGCAACTCATTGAAGCTTTCACTTCCTGGGGAACAATTGGATTTCAGATGGATTCATTGCTTTAATTCAGCATTTGAAAGCACTTCCAAAAACCAGTTTTCAAATAAATACTCTGTTTCCTTTTATCAGTAGCCTTTCTTCCAACAACTTTGGTCTTCTTCCTGCAATTTGAGTGTTGCACTTGGGGGAAAGAGGAATTCAATTTTTTTAAAATTGAAAGAGACCCATATATCCTTTAGTTGGATCTCCTGTGTTGACAGAGGAGTGATGCTAAACTGAGGCTTTTACAGCGCTTCAAAGCACACAAGTCACCTGAGAAGTTCAAGTTTGCAGAGTATTCTTTTATTATTATTTTTTAAATCAATATTGACTTCAGTGGAACTACTCATGCTTCAGGTTACATAGGCATATAATTGTTCTGCTGGGTAAAAATTGTAACGTTGGGATTGTTTTTTTCCTTCCATTTTTCTGGGAGGTCATCCACAGAGCAAAGGAGAAATTATCAGGTACCATTAAGAAGACTAAATAAAAATTGATTCTAAAAAACAATTAACACTTGGCTTCTGAATCATTGGGTGATATATGCGGTATTTTTTTTCTCTGTGTCAACAGGAGTAAATTTACTGGTGGGAACTGAGAATGGATTGTGGCTACTGGACAGAAGTGGGCAGGGAAGAGTTTATTCACTGATTACAAGGAGACGATTCCAGCAAATGGATGTTCTGGAAGGACTCAATGTGCTAATTACTATATCAGGTTAGTTCAGTGTCTAAAAGTATCTGACCTGCACTGGGGTTGGAAGCAATTAGAGAAGAACTAGGTTATAAACTAGGTTGAGAAATTTCCTCTTACAGAAAATCACAGGATAGTTATTCTTGTTAATAGGAAAACTCTCTTGAATTTTTAACACTTAGATTCTCATTTCAGATTCAGATGGGGCTCTGGGATATTTCATTACTTGTTTAAAACATAAAATGGTTTGTGAGAGGTTATGAAGTGTTTCATATTCTTAAAATGGACTGTTTCCCAGCAAGTTAGAGTTTGTCAGTCTGCTTTTCATGTTTCTGCAATGGGTGAACATCTATCTAAGTGCAATTCTGTTCGACTATCATTAAATAACTTCATTCTGTGGTCAATGAGATGTATGAACAGTCCCAGAACAGTGATACGTACTGTGAAAGCACTGGTAACGCTAAATGGAGTAACACCTTCAGCCTTTTCTGACAAAAAGCTTGGACTCTGCCCTTTGAGGTCCTGAGGCCCTTATTATCCACAGATGAGAGTGCCCTCAAGGTAGTACATAAGAAATGGAAGTTCAACAAGGAATGGCTGCCGCTTTTCTACACTTCCTACTCGCTGTAGTAGGTGATGGTGAGAGCTGTTTGTCCCACATTGCCAGTTTCAGCTGCTTTTGACATGGTCCTCCTTGGACTGACCTGCTGTTGATCTTGCTTATTTACAAACCAAAGCAATAGAAAGATTGCCTGATTTAAAGGTGACAAAGTAATTCTCGCCCTGAAAGGCATCCAAAAGAAAACAGTTACCTGTAATGAAGATTGTCAGTTAATTAGAACTAAAAAAGTCACTTACTCAAAATACCCATGGTAGGTTATATCTGTATTTCTTCCTTCATATCAGAGAGCAAATACCAGGCAATGTGATTATCTCTGATGATATATGCATCTATAGAGACCTCTTCTTTGATACGAGGAAAGAATTGTAGTCGGATATTAAAATCTGACATGAAGCTTAAGTCACAAGAGCACATGTGCCAAATGTCATAGGGTTATTCATATTTCTGTTCCCTCCGGGGGTCATCATCAGCCCAGGCTTTTCCTTTGTGCTGATGGATTCTTCTGACACCTTGACAAGCACAAAGCTCTGCTATACTCAAGGTCACAGAACTCCAACTTTTTTTTACATGGGGGAGATTTTGTGCTTTAATAAGTTAGTTATGTCTTTTTTTTTTTTTTTCTTCCCCTTTGCAAATCCCAGGGAAGAAGAATAAGTTGAGGGTCTATTACTTATCGTGGCTGAGAAATAAGATTTTGCGCAATGATCCAGAGGTGGAGAAGCGGCAAGGCTGGGTGTCTGTGGGTGACCTGGAAGGCTGTGTACACTACAAAGTTGGTAAGGTCCTTAAGGTCCTTTTTTTTTTTTTTTTTTTCCTCAGAGAGCTGCTTAATTGTATTTTTGCATCTTGTGACACCAGCATTTTTCTTCAGCTGTGTTTCAAAATTGTATTGGGCATAATACTGTGACTGCTTTCAAACCTGCTTGCTTGATGTGATGGATGCTTTGGTCCTTGTCATTCCAGATAGCAGCTTCTCTTGCACATGATGTTATGGCTATGTCCTGTGAAGGCTGGAAGAAGGGAGTGCCAGCCCTGTTCTGTTGCTCACTCAGGGGTTTAGAAATTCTGTATTTACTTAAGACTTCAATTAGAGTGATGTTTTCCACCCCCAGACTACCAGCTTGTCTCCTGGCCCTGAGTAACTGCTGCTGAACTGGACTGGTACAGCACTAGGAAATCATGTTTGGAGGATGTCTGTAGGTAGATGAGATTGGATGAGCTTTTTGCTGTGTCTTGGTCATAAAAGACCTAAATATGCCTTTGTTTAAATTTACACACTGGCAATGGTATGTACCATAGCAGTTTAAATACCATCTTGCATTTCTTTGGCTTTCAGGTATTTCATTTGTGAAGGTGAACATCAGTATTGTGATAGCTTCTGTCATTTAACTGTCTGAGGGGGTGTAATGTATAGCATAAGTTTTGCTTTATTGAAAGATGGTATATGAAAGTGGCGGTGTGGTTTTTTCCCTAAGTCAAATAGAGAAATGATATAGACAAGTGCAGGAGACAGTGAGGTGGCTGGCTCTCATAAATGCTTTGCTTGACATTTCTTTGCATTTAGATCTCGTTGCTTTAAATGTTACGGGTTAAATCCAAAAAGAAATGTGCAACATATATGTGTCATTTTCCTTGTGATTATAGCGAAGCACCACATATTCCACTTCAGTTGCTCATTTTTGGTTTTGGTATGTCTTTTTTTTAAGTTATTCTAAAATTAGGCAAACATTTGGTGCTCTTCTGTGTTCACATATGACGAACCAAGTTTACTTCTTTGACAAAGCAGCTGCTGTTGTTTACCAGCTGGTGAATCTTCTTGTATCTTGACCTTTGTTCTTACAGTCACTTTTCCAGCTAGCAAAAGAAAAGGATGTGTTTTGGTAGGTTTTGTTTGATTTTCATCTTTCCCTTTCTCAGCCTTTGTAAGATTTCCCTGATCGGTATCCACCCTTATCTACTCTTAATGCCTCTGCTGTATGTTCGGGTCAGTGTGAACTGCTCCTTTTGCAAGCAGCAACAAGCCTTAGCTCAGTTAGCATAGCACCTACATTTTCTAAAAATCCCTTCTGAGCAGACACTGAATATAAAATGAAGGGACAACACACTGAGATGTGATGCCCTAGTGTTCTGTTTCCAAACCAAATGCTTGCCTCTGGCAGAGTGAAAGAAGCCTTAATTTTCAATGCATGTTTCTTTGTTTATTCTCAATGGGCCCAACATGAGCTTAATCAACTTGGAGATGGCTCATCTCTCCTAAACGCTTACTCATCTCAGAAACATGGGAGTCCTTCGCCCACACTAGCACATGGAGATTTAACCCCACACATGAATGGTAAAATGAAAATTCAGCACGTGGAGTGTAAGAGAATCATTCAGCCAACAGCCACCGTTCCTCCAAAAGCAGCTTAGTCACACCCGGCAACGTCGGTGTGGGTTCGTACTTGAAAAATAGACTGAGTTAGCTGTAGGTCAAGCCTTTTTTTCCTGACTAGTAAGAGAAATAGATGTATGAGAATCAATATATAAATGTTGCTATCAGAGAATAAAGGGACAATGTGTTTGCAGTCGGGGTTTTGGCGCTGGTGATGTTAAACACTGATGTCCAGAATGCATTTAGTCTCCTTGGTGGATTGCGTCTTACTCTACAAATAATCCATTGAAATTACTTCATGTAATGAGATGGTGTTTGATTTAAGCTTCTGTCTGATACCTAAGGAATTGTTCTTCTTGTATTACAGTAAAATATGAGAGAATCAAATTCCTTGTAATTGCTTTGAAAAACTCAGTGGAGGTTTATGCTTGGGCTCCGAAGCCTTACCACAAATTCATGGCTTTTAAGGTAAGTGAAACTTCAGTTTGCTTCAGACACACCACCGTCTCTCATCTACTCCTTGCTTTTGCTTTTTGTTGTTTTTTATAACATTTTTTTTAGTTAAAGATGAAATGAATATTCCTTTAAAGAAAATGTAGCTCATTTGACATACATTGGAGGTGGCAGGCATGAAACTGTCACAGTCATGATTCTGTTAGATGTGAACAACTTGTTTCAGTGCTGTGCCAAGATGTACATTTAAATTCACGAAGCTGATGCTGATTTCCCTCAGAGAAAGAGGAAATTTAACATGAATGGTACTTAGCCTAATTTTTGCCCTAGAATCTGGATTTTTTCAAAACACAAGTGAACTATCCAACTCTCTTTGTGGGCCAAAGGTTGATGGATACTTAGCTCCTTAAATGTAACGTGCTGGTAGAGCAAAAACAGGTAACTTTTCAGTTCTGAAAATTTTTAAGGAAAATTATGTATGTTGATCTGTAAACCAAGAGCATTATTGTGTTCTATAGTGCATTTTTCTTTTTGCAGTCCTTTACCTCACTTCATCACAAACCGCTCTCAGTTGACCTGACTGTTGAAAATGGACAAAGATTAAAAGTGATCTATGGCTCTCTCGTTGGCTTTCACGCTATTGATGTGGACTCTGGATCTGTGTATGACCTCTACCTTCCAACACATGTAAGACACTCCAAAAAGTTACATAAACACCTTTGTTATTTGGGCTGTATATTGATGATAAGCAGGTTAAGTGGTGTGCTGTTTTTCAAAACAGAGGGTAAGAAAATAATTATTGTATACCAGCTAATATAAAATGACTTTTTGCATGCTTTTGTAATAGTGAAGCTATGCTAAGAAGTTGGTTTTTTTCAGATGTAGATTATCAGTTTTAATGGCTTAACATCAGAAAGCCTATTGCATGGATAGTACTGTTTTTAATTGATTTATCCTGGAAATTTAAGACTTTTTTAAAGCATGCGAAAGCACAATATTGAATTAGGTGACTTTCACAATCTGCCAATGTCTTTTTCCATCTTGATCACTGAATTGAGCTGAAATTTGGCCTGGTTTAAAAAGATGTGCAACATATGTTTAAATTTTGATCTGCTTTGATGCATGTTGTCTTTGCATCACAGAGTACCTGTAGCTAGAGGAGCCACATATAAACTGAGTCCAAATATGCATTCACATGGGTATGCAGGTGACCCCATGAATAATCCTGATTTCTTCACTGTGGAGAAAACTTGCATTCATTTTACATGATTTACATGAGCTCAGTGTGTAAAATGTGATTTGCCTTTTAGTCATGACTCTGCAGAAACCCAGCTTCCAGGCCAAATAAATTTGCTGATCTTCTTTCTGCTCAGTTGCCCATGAAATCAGTCCTTACATTCAGAAGAATTCAGGATTTTCTGTTTAGGTTTTCAAGCAGAAGTTGGCATGAAGATGTTGATTTCAGGTTGATGTGTACATGTTGCATGGTGTACCTGTTTGCTGAGATTATGTTGACTGCTAAAAACAGCATAATTTGAGTTAAAAGCAAAGTATTTCCTCTGCAAAAGTAAAAGACTGGTATGGGGCTGTCCAGTATGAAGTCTGTGCTCTTTTTTTTTTTTCTGTTGTTATTTCTTAGCTGTTCTAGATAGTTCATTTCAAAGTTGTGGGTCCCAAAAGCCACAGAAATTTAAGGGATTAAGTCCAAAAAGCTAGTGGGTTCCCATGGCTCCAGTCTGATGGGGGGCTCCCAGCAGGGAAACTTCTATGCTCACTTGCAAAAACCCTCCCTGAAGTCAGCAGAGCTCCACACAGGCAGAGCGTTAGCTGATGGGTGCCACTGCTTCCATGTATGCCAAGGGATGGGACTTGCAGTAACACTCGAGGTTTGGAGGGATCTCATCCCACATCTGCATGTTGCAGCCTGGTCCAAGACCCTGTAATTTTTTTATTTATCCCCCCCCCCCGCCCCCCCAGCCCAGTGTTTTCAAACCAGATGAAAACCCATGGCCTGTGGCAAGCCACTTGATCACCCTGCCACCCTGATGAGTGACAGCCTTCAAATTGTCACACCTGTGTTTTCTGATGGCCACACTACTTAAGGGTGATGGTTTATAAACTTCTCTTAATTGCAAACTAACTGCTCTAGGTGTTCAGAACAGGCTGCTGAATCACCTGCTACAAACTTGAGCTGTTTTTTTCTTTGTTTGTTATTTAAGGGCCTTAATATTTGTGTTGTTAGATGGCTTATATTTAATCCAACAATTAGTAGCTTTGTTAACTATGCAGCTATGGAAAATTCACATCAGTTGATTAAATGTAAGCGTGATGCCTGCGTGCCATCCCTGGAAATTGGTTGCTAAGCGAGGTGAATAATGACTTGTCACAAAGATCATCAGCATAATTGCCCGAGCTGTGAAAGGCAGAGGAAAAGGGGAGCCTTCTGAGTGGCTGCAGTTCTCCAACGGGCTGCGGATATAATTATGCACATGATGAGAGAGATTTCCCAGGTGATTGTCCTGAAGATGTGGGACACCTTTAAGACTGGCTCCATTTACGTGTGCTCTTCAACCAAAAGTTAGAATGTACTAAAAATATATTTTCCCTTTAGAGTTTTAGACCTGAAATAAATCTGCCACTACGGGTAGCTCTGTTTCTTTCAGTGTTTTTATTATTTCAAAGAGCATCTGATAGACTGGATGATTTTCTCAAGGAGCTTTGTAGTGACAACAGAGCAGACTTCAACAGGCTGACTGTAGATACTCTTGCTTTCTGGTAGCCTCTTTTCCTGGTTCCCCACCTCTTTCTCCATCTCTTACCTGCTTCGATTGCTCATGCGAGTACCAAGGCAACGCATTAAAATTGCTCTGCGGCTCTGGATACCCGTTCTAGTGTTACGGATAGTTGTTGCGGAGGCACGGAGTCAAGTGGTTGGCCGGGGTGTATTCAGTTGGGCAAGTACAGCTTCGGTGCTTCTTTACTGTTCGTTCTGCCCTTCCGGCATGTGTAATGTATGTGCTTGAAGAAAAGAGATCTGTGTGTTGCTGGCTTGTGAAAGTGATGCAGAAACTCCAGTCATGTGCTTCCTAGAAAGATTTATTGTAGTGGTTTAATTGACTGTTTCATTACCCTGTTTTGAGTAGTGCTTTTAACAAACAAAACTAAAAGAAATACTTTCTTAATGATTTTAAGGCTTTCCTCGTTTTTGTTCAAAAGTGCTTTCATAAAACCCCACCTCCATAGTTGTATACTTTAACTTTTTTTTCACTTGGGACATGTGTTGGCTTCCGGGAGAGATTCTAGTGCATCGAGCAGCTGTTAAAATAATCAGTGTGAGTGAAATGCACTGTTTCTTGTGGCATGCAGAAAACATATGCTGAGCAACACTGAGAAGGGGAACTATTTGTAGGGAAGAATGTGGGAAGGGAAGGACATAGAGTGGCTTGTGTTTGAAAGGTCCAGGTACGATGTTCAGCTTGCTGTAAATACTGTTAAATTTACAGGTTTTTTGGCTTGCGTGGAGATAGGGAAATATCATGGAAAGTGAAAGCACTGGTTTCCTGGAAGGTGGAAGCTTTTGTTCTTCCTCCATCTTCTGAATAACTGTGAATCCAAATTTATTTCACCTGTCTTCTACTTATATAATGCAGGTGTTTCATAAATAAGTCAGTATTATTGTGGCTCAGTGGCTCCATGGCTTCTTAAAACCCGTTAATACTAGCAAATAGAAAGTGAAATACTGAATGTTGCCTTGTTTGCAAACCTACTGTAATATCTAAAGGGGGGAGGAGAGGAGAAAACCCGTTTCAGGGGCTAACTGTACAGCTTTTCTGAAAACAGGCGTTTCTTTCACTTTCCATGAGCTAGTTCTTTTTAATGCTCTGTCAAGCTAGTTAGATTGATGTAGTCACTAAAACTGCAGTCCATTTTCTGATGTAAATCTTAGCAAAATATGATTCTAGATCCAAGGAACTATTCGCCCACATGCCATTATCATCCTCCCAAACACCAGTGGAATGGAACTGTTACTCGCCTACGAAGATGAAGGCATCTACATTGATATATATGGGCATTTCACAAAGGAAACTGTTTTACAGTGGGGAGAAATGCCAGCATCTGTAGGTATGTATGAAAAACTGCATTTTATTAAATGTAAGGTTCTGCTGCATGAAACCTGGCTTCTTTATGAGGTTTGTATCTATGCGAAAGTGGTTGTATGGCACATAAAGCAACTTCTGAGCAAAACAGATATCTGAAGAGTAAAGAGATTTACGTATGTTTATGTTAAAACAGCCAACGATTGCAACAAGGTCTTCAAGTCTGGATCACGGGGTTTGTATTCTTGTCATACTGTTTATTGCATCACACCCTTACTTTACAGCCGAGCTTCCCTGGGGATGCAGCCTCCAGAGAGTTTTTTCACAGAGACAATTACATGAATTAGAGACACAAAGGTGCTTGTTTTCTGCTTTGATTGTTCATAGCCCATAGCATTTTTATGTAAAAATTCACAACTATAGCAAGGCAGGTTATTGAAAAGGTCCATAACTGCTGTCAAATGGCCCCTTAATTTTATCACTTTGAATTCACAGTACAGGCTGTTTCCAACAGATTCTCAGTCTCTCCATGTTTGCAGTAGCTTTGTAGGAGGAGATTCTCATTGTGTTGCACAGGACAGCTGCTTGTTTCGCCCCCCCAGGGGGCTTCATGTTAAGTGTGGGGAAAACCAAGAACATAACACAGGCAGATTTTTGTTTTTATTATTAGTTGCTTTTAATTTCTTTTTTGTCTCAGTCCTGTTCTTCTAGATCTTAAAACATACAAACAAACAGCAAAAGCCCAAGACATTTAGATTGTGCAAAAGCAAATTATTAGCTTGGCAGAAACTGGATGCCACAGTGAAAAATGAAGAATGTTCACCTTTCTCCTTGCACTTCTAGTTGGGTAGCTTTAGGAAAGGTCCATTAAAATCAGTAGAGTAACACCCTTGAGGAAATACCAAGTCTATCATTTGTAGAAGGTTTTCAAAAGTACTGAGAGCAAGTAACCCGCCTCTGGAACACACATTGCTATAAGGGAACTTGTATTTTTTGCCCTGTTACTATAAAATTCAGCAACAGAAGTACTTCAGTTCCGAGAATCAGATGTGAGGTTATAACCCGACTGTGTAGTATTTCCTTCCCTCCACTAAATGCACCTATCTCTGCTTTTCAGCCCCTACTCAGAGCTGCAGGGCGCAATTAAAAATCTATCAAGTCAATTCTCCGTTTTTCATATGAAAATCTAATAATCCTTGATATGTTGAAACTTTATATCCCCTCTGAATTAATGTTAGAAACACTCTAAGAAATAATCAATAATCAAAGAGCAATTACTCGGGAAGGGTAGGAAGAGTTCTAACAAGAAGTACTGAATGTAATTGGAAGCTGCACTGAAGAATGTTATCTCAAGGAGACAGCTTTCAAGACCCATTTCATTATGGGAAGTACTTCCTTAGGCCTTAAAAAACGCAGCAAGCTTATTTAACATGAACCATTTTTTAAAAAAACTGTCATGTCTTATACACCTTGTGGTGTGCATATATGATACCGGATTTTCATAAATATTTAAACTCTTTTTGGTTTTGTTTGTTTGTTTGTTTGTTTTTTGTTTGTTTTTCACATGTACTTTGTGGGTTAGAACTTAGTCCTGCCTTGGGAAGAGACAGAATTTTAAAATGAGCTGCATTTATGTAACTGTCCTCCTCGAGATTAACCCTAATGTCGTGTTTAATACTTACTAAAGCATAGATGTTATTTGTAGCTATTACAGGCTTTTCTAATTATACTGCTTTTACTGTATGCTATGGCCTAAAGATTCACTGATATTAGATAATTATAATGTGTGTTTCAAATGTTGATACATAAGGAACAAAAGGCTTTATTACATCTCACTTTATAAAAGGAGATATTGCAAGAATGATTGCATATATTTATGACTGCTGCTTGGAAATGTGCAGCTTGTGACGCTGGGTCCTGATTGCCCTCACAGCTTTTTTTCACTTCATCTGGACAGAGTTTGCAGGAATGCCTCACAAGTGTACCAGAGGGAGCTTAAGTCCTTTTTCCTAACCTTGCTCAAAGTACTGAATCATCAAACCTACAGAAACGTGAGATAGGTTTGTAAAGCGTTCTTGTGCCTGGGAATCATAATTCTTTAACTTCAGTAAAAGTTTCCTTGCATATACCCTGCTGGCACTGAAGTGAATACAAGCTTCACCACTTTGGGCCAGCTGAGTATATGATCCTCTGTGCCAGCTAATTACTCTCATTTAAAACCTCAATCTGCCTACATCTGGTTAGATATGATATTCTCAATTCTCAAGGTTGATTACATCTTAATAGAAAGAATGCCATTTGGACATTCTCCTTTCCACATGCTCAGGTAGCCATTCCTCCTTGTTCTTCAGTGTGCAACCATGATAATGATTGGCATGGAAAGCCATCAGTACAAAATGACCTAGGCATTTTTGTTAGTGTTTTAGGGCAGTTAGGAAGCAGTCAGACACACCTCCGAGGATGGTATCCTGTCTAAAGAATTTGACTGTACAGCAGTCTCGTCCATGTGAATTGTGGGCTTTTCTCTGTGGTCAATCTAGAGATGGGCACCACCAGAGGGGAAGGCATCCCATTTGGAGACAGGTAGCTAAGGCAGGTCCAATGAAGCATGCTACTGAGGAAGCAGAGAGTGAGTGAGATGAAATTTGTATGATGGTAAGGTTAAGAAAGCTTTGCAAAGCTTCCCCAAGTGCTCAAAGAGCAAGACCGTTGGTTTTCTCTGGAAGGAAAGGTGTCGCTCTTTCGTTGTTTTGAATCGTGAAAAACTGACTCCACAATCAGTAAGATTGTAAAGTAGGTATGTTTATTCAGCGCTGGGCAACACGGGGGGTAGTCCCACCAAAGTCGTGCGCAACAATTCGCTCGCTTGCATTCTCTTTTATCCCCTAAAATATTACATATGCATTAAGTTTCGCAACACACCTATGCATATTCATTTCCTAGCTCCACCTAGCCCCGCTTTGTATGCTAATTATCTTATCAGTCCTTCTGCGCTTGCGTAGTACTCTCTGGTGGTCGTCCGGGTGGTCGTCGGGTGGTCGTCAGGATGAAGTAAGACGTCTTCCTCAGAGTTGAACTTTTAACCTCATCTCCCTGCGCATGCTCCCTGAGCACTTGGTCACAATCTGGGCCATAAAGTTGGTTTGGTCCAGTTCTCGGGATCCAAGAGGCTCCTGTTATCTCGACGCCTTGCTTGTTTACCTTATCCTTTATAAACAGTCTTCCTTATCTCTGAGCCTTTGCTCATCATCCGAACAATAGGGTTAGATTTATCTGGTTCTTGGAGCCCCAGGGGCTCGTCTGGTCCTTGGGGCCCCAGGGGCTCATCTGGAGGCCTAAGCGCAGCATAGGCCCAGTACATCACAAATGTAGCACGTATTAAGCAATGAGTGTTGTCTATATATTTATTCATAATCAGTCACTCTCTAATTTCTAATCCCATGTTTCAGTTTATAATTCTGCAGATTCCACAGCTGAAGGGAGGCAGTCTTCAAACACCCCCTCTCAGTTGTCATTTGAAAATTTTCCAATATGTTAGCTGGAGAACTCTTGCATTATCAGTGCTGCCACAGCACTGAGGTCTCAGAGCTGTATTTCTTTGAAACAGAATTTTTCAATCGTTGTGGTGTGGTACAAGATCAATTTGACATTCACATTGCAGCTAAAAACAAATTAACCCAACCTATTACTCAACACAAAACTCAAATTTTAAACAGCTCTGTTAGCTATTATTTTAATTGTTTCCCGCCAGCTCCTATTCATCTTCTTGTTCCTCTGAAATTCAAGTCTCCGGACAGAAACATGAGCTCTTATGAGAGAAGTCTGACTGAGTTATTTACATGGCCAAATGTAGGGAGAACTTGCAAGTTTCACAAGAGATCCTGGAATTTCCAGACTTCACAAGGTCTGACAGGAGTCTGCATGAGCTTATCTCAAAACTTTTCACTCTGTGCTTCAGACAGGAGGGTCTTGTGTTAACCTCAGGGTGCTCTCTAGCCACCTTTTGCCCAGTTCTTAGTTTCTTTAAATAATTACTTTGAAAGAAAACTTTTGTAGTTGATAAAGAGTTTCTTGACTACAAAAAAAAGTGCATTGTAATTGATAGATTTAGGGCAGGGAAACTAAATATAGCTTACTCTCCCAGCCTTTAAATTGGAACCTCTGTGACCTATCTGCTAATAAGAAATTGGAGAGAGGAAACTCAAATCCAATGGGAAATTAAAATTGCAGAAGTACTCTATCCATGTTTAATCTGGAAGATATTTCATATATGTAAGGCTAAATATAAACAGAGCTGTTATGTTTTCTTTCTATAAAACAAGATTTTAAAAGGGTTTAAGAAACATCAAGTTAATCCAATTTGAGAGCGCTTTTGCCCTTTTGTGCGAGTAATGAATTATTTACAGTATGTCTGCGTGGAGGGTTGGCACAAAACTGGATATTCCCAAAGAGTAGGGAACCAAGAGAAGTCCTGATTTCCTTTGCTGTGTACGTATTAAAATCAAAATGATGTTATGTGGAAAAACAGATAGGGTTACCAAAAGCTGGTTTTATTACTGCAGTGGTGCTCTTTCAACACACTTACCAGTGGGTTACTAGCTGGCCAAGTCATGTACAGGAAACTCCTGCTTCTGCCTGAATGATTCTTGTTGGTTAGATGTCCCGTGCAGTGTTTTCCCCAGCAAATAGCAAACACAAGCCACCTCTCACCCTAAACACAATTCTCACATAGGTTATTAGGAATAATAATTGCATAAGTGAGCAAGCAACAACTGAGAGCAGGCGTGCTTTGGAACAACGATGCATATAAACATGTATTTAGTAAACAGTAAGATTCCTAGTCAAAAATTTATTTAGTCGTAGCTCTTTTTTGGCTGGTTAGGGAACTGTTTGTGTTAGGTCTTTGTCCGGGGGAAATAAATAAATAAAGGAAAACTTATATTCAAGTAACGTAAGTAATAGCAGTAAAACTATTTAATGGAATTGCACAAGAGAAATTTCTGCCTCCTTCCCGTCTTCCTCCCCCAAATTACTTAACCTCTGGGCAGTGACTTCTGAAGCATGGGCAGCAGACAGAAGTACATGCACGTAGCTAATCAGTCCTGAATCAGTGGTCAGCAGCATCACAGGAGAGCTTGAGGCTGTGTTTGAGCTTTGCAACATCACAGACTGCTGTTGGTATCTCTGTGGGTTATCTTCGTTCAAGCCCTCAACACATCTCCCTTTCATTTGTCTAAAACAAACAAAAAATGTTATCTTGCTGTGCCCAAAAAATAAGTAGAAAAAAAACACCCCATGCTTTTCCTAAAGAGGGCAGGACTTAATAGAAGTCATGATTTCATAGAGCACCTGGGTTGGATTGAAGGGCCAAAGAAGGGTTCAGTAGAAGTGTAGTCAGTTTTAAGATGTGTATGGTCTCTCATAGTTGCCATCTATTACTGCCAGCAAAGTCACTGGCTATTCTTTTAAAGCTCTTGCCCAGCTGCATACTGGCCTGAAGCAGTTTTCTCAAACGTGTCCAGAAAAGCAAAATTCAGTACTTATTTTTGTGTTGAATTTCAGCCTCTCCTAAAAGGAATTCAGTAAAGCAGTGTACACTCCCTTGTACCTCATAAAATGGAGTCTGGTATCCTGAGTCACGCATGCAAAAGTGGGTCAGAATCTTTTAATTCATGTTTGGTTTGTTCATTTCTGCCTCTTGGTTTGCATGGAATCAGTTGCCTGGGGAATTTCTGGAGTCTCTATGGCTAGAGGCCTTTAAGGTCAGATTAGATGAACAACTGTCAGAAGTGATACTGGTGTGGCACAGAGATAAGGATGGAGGAGAAGGTGCATTAAGGTCCCGTCCTGCCCTATTTCTGTAACACTAATCAGAAAAGCCTGATTTTATGTTATTTCGCTAAAAGCTGATCTGATTCTGCTTTCATGTAGAGATAAGTTGGGAATAACTGCTTAGGGCAGTGAGCCAAAATCAGCACATGAGATCAGAAACGGCGTTTCTGAAGAGAAAGAATTTAAAGACAAAAAGAAAACTGAGGAAGGGAAGTGAGACTGTAGTGGTACCTGGGCTTTGTGACACCAAGTGCACTTCTCTCAGACTGAGTATGCTACTGATGTGAGACTAAGAGATCATTAGCTCATGTCAGTGGCACTTCATAGAAAGCTAATGGTTTCAGTATGGCTCAGTTAATTTCTTTCACCTTTTCTGCCTCTCAACCATTTCCCCTTGAAGCAGTCAGTTCTGTGAATGGGGGCTCTCCTCAACCTGATGCTAATCCACGCTGTGAACAGGAAACACCAAGTAGGTGGTCTTGACTCAATTTTAGAGCATTCCTAATGCTTTCATGATGTTAAGAGGCTGATTTTGATCCCACTTCCCTCTACTGAGTTTATGGTGTGTGTTCTGAGATCTCCAGGGCATACAGCTAGTATAATTGGTGTAACAAGAACCACAGCTCCTGCACAGCTCTACGTCTTCTAAATACATGGTAGTCTGGGTGAGGCAGAGGAGCCTCAGGTAACTCTGAATGACTTTGCTCCAGAACTTTAAGCAATTTTGGCACATCAGTCTGAGCCAGTATGTTTTTTCTGCTGAGCTGCTGTCCAAAGAGAAGAGCAGCTAGCTCTCTGTGTCTAGGATTGCTAGAAACCAGTACAATGTTGCATTGCAATATAAACATACTTAAATGTTGCCAGCTGGAAGCATGGAGTATTTTTATCTAAAGCTTTATGAAGTGAAAAGTGGGCTCAAATGAACTATTCCTAAATTGCACATAGCGTAGGAGCTTTTGTTCCAGAGCGAGTAGAATTTACTGAGTATCTAATCCACTTGTAGTTCATTGTACATGGCACTAAGCGTTCTCATGGGAAGGTTATCAAGACTCGGTACTGGACTTTGAATTCACAGCTTGCTACCCTCCAAATTAATTTCCATGTATAAATTGTTACATGTGGACAACCCCACAAATGGTGTAATGGGGTCTTTCTGTTAGCATATACGTCTTCAGATGCACTTTGAGAAAAAATTTTTTGATTCTGCTACAGGAATGAGTTTTGTGCTAGTTGTACTCTGACATTGGCCATTGCCAGTTGACAAGTTCTCAGTATATTTTGCCAGCCAGCAGAACATCAGTGGCTGAGGTTGGAATATGTTTTATCACGTTCCGATTGTAATACTGCTTGGGAAATCAGTTCTCATCTGACCATCGTAGTAGTAGCTCAGTCATCCAGGGCTCTCAAGGATGCAAGGACCTGCAAGGATGCTATCAAATTGAAATCTGCCAAAGACATGGATACAGCTGATACAGCCGTAGGGTATTGACAACTTGAGTGCAGATTTCACAAAGTGGAAAAGATAAGAAGAATTTGAGTGGATTGGGTTTTTGGTGGTGGACCTACATGCCCTATACTAAACTGTAGCCACAGAATGTCATCATTCTATCATTTATGTACACACACCTGCCTTGCTGTCCCACCCCCAGAATCATAGCCTACCTGCGTGTCTGGTGTGTTTGCAAATGTTAATGTGGTGTCAGATGTTACCAAATTAGCAGATGTCTGAGTATCCTATCTTTAGCTTTACTTTGTGTGGTCTAGGCCTGCTTTATTAGGTGACTGCACGTTGGATGGTGCTGCACTCATCATGCAGCGAGCCAGAATGAGTCTTCCTTGCTGCCTACAGCAACCTGTCATACAGGCTAGGAAATTAAGCATAAAGAATAAGAATAAAAACATACTGATTTCAGGTGTTTGATTTCAAAAAATATCCCCTCTTCTCTCACTTATCCTCAGCTCCTCCCTGCTGTTTTGCTCTTTATGGAGTGGTTTATTCCTCTTTCCACGTGAGTGGGACACTGGGAAGTGATTTTCTTGCTTTCAGCTCTAGTGGCAGGGAAGCCTTCAGTGTGTAAAGAATAACTGAAAGAGAAGCCTACTTAAGCAGATCTGGGGAAAATTAATACTTTCGGGGAACTAAAATGCCAGTGCTGTACCCAAAACAGACATGTTTATTATGAGGTATAGTTTTCACACATCTGAACAAGGATTATAAAACAAGGATTCCAAGTTAATATTAAATCAACAACTGCTACAAGAAGCATATACAGCCACTGGAATATTTGTCCTTTATTTTCTCCTGTCCTTTTAAAGCGGGATCACAGGCTTTTGCTTTGTGTTATCAGTGTGTATTGAAAGCTTAGTTTTTAGACAAAATCTAAATCAACATGGAAGGTTTTAAGGAACGGATGTTGTTTGCATTAAAAAAGCAGGACAGGCAGGCACTGTCCTCTGAAGCTAAAAACCAGTCAAATGCACACATTCCCTCTAGAATATTTCAGAGCACCACAGTTCTTGGACTAATGAAAAAACAACTCATAGCTGAGCAAGAACAAAAATTTCTGAGCGTTGGCTATCTGGAGCATAAATAATGTGTTTTTTACCTTGGAAGCCAATACATACAGTAATCAGAGGATTTTCACTGAAACTGTGCCTAATTTGAAGTCTGTGGTGTTAACTCCTTCAGCACTCTCCTGACTTCTATTCCAGTTGCCAGATTTGAAGGGAATAACACAGCAAGCTTCCACAGTGCTGGAGTATCTTAGAATCATTCAGGTTGGAAAAGACCTGTCTTCTTTGCTTATATCCAAAAACAAATTATGGGAAGACAATAGCTAAGCACAGCAAATTAATCATGCCTTAGTCTCAGATTCCAAAGTGTTTGGGTTTCAGACTAACTCAAACTTAGCAGCCAATACATACCTACCTTCCTAATAGAGGGCTATGGAGAAGACAGTCAAGATTTTTCTTGGACCTGTAGAGTGAACGAAGGATGAGACACCAAATGGGCACAAGTTGCACATTTGGTAGTGTACTTTAGGTAAGTGTAGAATCCAAAATAAGTAAGAAACTGCAATTCAGTTTTTGTTCCCAAGACTTCTTGTGTAAACTTGAGTCATTGACAATACATTGTTATCAAACAGAGATGCTTCAATCTGTGTTGACATAAGGCAAGAATCAATCTTTCAGCTGTTAAATAGCAGCAGCCCACACAGCTAATTTTCACAGCCTATATCCATACAACAAAAAATAATAACTATTATAGGAAAAACAAAGAAAGAAAGGTCCCAGGCTCTTGAGTGAACTAAAGAAGAGGTGAATGAATCTTTTCTGGTTACCCTCATTCCTCTATAGAGGAGTTAAAACAAAGGGCAATAGTGCAACTAGAATGGAGTCATTAGAAATAATAAGGAATAGAATTAAAGAAAAATAGGAAAAAATGCTTAGAAACATAAAACACTCTCAACACTCTTTTTTTGCTTTAAAATTATCTCTACATAGTCTCTTTTTTCAAACTCTGCATCAGAAGCTAAGAATTTAGCCTTTAAAAATGTATCAGCAAAGGTTTTATGTGTGAATCCCTTTCTTTGAAACTAGCACTGTATTCCAGCTATATATTGGACTCCCCCAAATGACTGGCTGTACCTGCATTTGGGGCTCAGTTCTGTAAAACATGCTGGCATGAGATTAATTACTTGTGTACAAATAGTAACAGACAAGTGTACTGGTGGCATTTTTCAACTTAAATCTTTTTATTTTTCTTCTTTTAGCTTACCTTCAATCTAATCAGGTCATGGGCTGGGGAGAGAAGGCAATTGAATTGCGCTCTGTGGAAACAGGAAATCTGGAAGGAGTATTTATGCACAAGAAAGCGCAGAAGCTAAAATTTCTATGTGAAAGAAACGACAAGGTACGGAGAGGAGTACAGTGTGTTGATTGAGCAAAACCAAGTAATTTTCATCTACAAGACTAAGACCGTTTAATTTTTGTAACTATTTATTTACACTGTTTTTTTCTTACCTTATTATAATTTTTCCAACCAAAGCAAATATTGTCAGTGAACCCACAAAGCAGTGGATATTCCACACCTTGACACAGCCCTACTTTAACCAGTGATGTTACAACTCCTATTCCACCTAGCCTTAACTGATTTCAGAGGTGATAACAAATACAGACATTGATGACTGGGCAGACTCCAGCACAGCACGTGCAGCGGGGTGGACTGGTGAGCCAGCTCTGATAATGCCTAAATACAGGACTGCCTCTCCTGGGCTGCCAAAATTACATGCAATTCAGAGCAGCCATCAAGGTCAAAACAAATAAGAAAAAAAAAAAGGTACTAAGATTTCACATATTGAAGGCACCTGGAGAATGGATAATCAAGTATGATTTCTTGCATATGGCCCAGCAGTGCTGCAGAAATGTTCTCTGAAACCTGTTTAGTCCCACTGATTTATTTAGAAAACTGGGTCCCCTAAACTGTTTAGATTAATTATTTTAAAGTATGTTCTTGTGACTTTCCAAATAGAAAAATATATATACCAAAAAATACACCCCAGTTGTAGTATAAGCACTTTATAAAGTTTCTTATGGAGTCAAAATTGAGGTGTGATTTATATCTTTGTACTTTGGACTGTGATGTTCTCTCATATTTCACGTATAGATAAAAATATTTTCATAAATGTATACTGACAGTAATTTATGGTTTTTTTTTGTTTGTTTTTTTATTTCTCCCCCTTTCTAGGTGTTCTTTGCATCTGTACAGTCAGGAGGCAGCAGTCAAATTTACTTTATGACTCTTGGTCAAAATGTACTATTTAACTGGTAAATCACACCAGAATGAAGGATGCTTTGAAATTCCCTGTAACTAGCAGTGTAAAATGCTTGGAGGTAATATATGCAAATTTGCACTTTTTACCTACAAAAATATTGTCATATAGAATTCATATTCTTTCAGTTTGGAAAGAATTCAATTTTCCTATCAAATTACTGCAAACATGTTTAGGTTGTCTTCTCAAACATGTTGCAAACCAAGACTGTATTCACAGTGTTAGAGCAACTTTAATGAAGAATGTAAAGTCCCTGTACTCAGAAGAGTTTACAGTTTCCTTTTTACAGATAATGTAATATTGACACCTTGAACTGAAGTCTATTTCTTTTTTGGACAGCAACATCTCTAGGTAGATATAAAAACAAATAAGTTGGATGGCAAATTGGAATCTATTTTGGTTTTTGGTTGTTGTTTTTTTTATTTTATTTTGAGCAAGTTTTACTGTTGCACCAGGACTCACTAGTGTGAGTCTTACAATCAGTGGAAGAGTGACTTTTCACAGAAGTGGAAGGCCTACTTCAGACGCAGACGCTGAGGGATCATGTCCTGCGGTAGGGAGAATGCGTGCATTTCACTGCAGAGCTGTAAAAGCAGCTGCTTCGGGACGTGCCCCACGTGGTAGGTTTTACAAAATGCAGGGGACAGACTTGGTGTTTCTCTCAGGGCTGGATGCCTGAGCCCATAGACACAGTTACTGTAGAATGTATTTGTAAAAACAGTTTAAATAGTAGTTTGTCAAAATCACATATGCATAAAGCATTAGGGACCTGAACCTGTAATTTTCACTCAAACAAGGGACCTATACTCATGTGAGTTGATTTAATGGCACTACCCATGTAAATAAGGGCACAGGATCAGGCACCTTCTTTTCTTTCCTTCTTGTTCTTTCAGCAACAAGTCTTCATGTATTTGTGTGTAAATATAATCTTTCCAAAATGGGTATTAACAAATGTATTCTTAATATAGCTATGAAAATATCCAGAGTTATTCTATTATAAATAAGAAAATATAAATAATTTCAGGTGCTTTCTATGCTAACTGCATCTAAATAAAGCTGCATCCACTAGTGTTATTGGTGCCAGTGTTTCTGCATAAACCCTGTTCTCAGGGGCATGTAACTTGGCCATGAAACTAAACAGACGTTCTGTGACTAAATTTAGGGTTTAATGGAGTCAGCATTTAGCTGATATTTAGATGTGCTTTGAAAATGTAAAGCATCAAGTGTAACACAAAAGAGCTTATTCCAGACATGATATAGTATGGATGACACTGTAGGCAAAAGTGAAATTGATAGCTACAGTGTTTGAAAATAGTTTGGTTTTTACTTGAAGTATGTGATACTGGAAGGTGCAGGGAAAGTGTATTGGAATATCTGGTTGTCTACCTCAAGGATGATGATTCAAAATTTGCTAAGGGGAGAAATAAAGCTGTTAAAACTGGTAGCTGTTTTGTACAGCATGTCAAATTAAGGTAGTGTTAGCCATCATTTTGTGACTGATGGGTGCTCTGCCTGCAACCATCAGCTCCAGAATTGGTATCTTTCCATATAATATCAGCAGAGAATCAAACTAGGGACTAATCGCCTCTTCCCCATGGTGGCACCTCAACTGCTGCAGGAAGATAGAGATGCCAACACTGTTTCTCTGTATTCTTTGGCTATGTGGAGGACTGCACTTTCCAAAGATATTAACCTAGCACTTTTCATGAGCACTAGCTTATCTCAAATTGTATAGTGTTTTTTATAAAGTATTTTCCTCTTAAATGGTTAAACTTACAGAAAAATAATAAGCCTAAGCCATACTAAAAAAGATATGCAGTTACATACGCAAAGTAAATTTAAATGTATGCGAGTGATCAGCTTGTGTGTAAAATTTTAGAATCGGAGTGGTATGCACTGCTCGGGCAAAGCTGTGTGGCATCAGGTGTCTGGCTATTTGTAGTAATGTTCCTACCTGTTGTCCATGCTACTAGGGCTGGGACAAATGAGCAAAACAGACATATTTTAGCCTGGCTTGGCTCCCTGTGCTACTGAGCACCGGGCTTATTTTGTTCATCTGTCACCAACAAACAAACAAAAAACAACAAAACAAAAACAGAGATGACTGTTACAACTACAAGCAAAAGAAATTACAATCAGAATTACAATTTACTTGCTTTTACTTCAAATAAAAAGTCTAAGAGGCTGTGAAGAAAGAACACCTTTCATTTTGTACCCAGTGGGTGTGCAAAACTTGCTTGCAAAACTGCTCTTGCTATAAGCAATCAGTGACCTAGGCTGCTCTACCGTATTTTTAGTGTGCTTATCACAGCAGCCTCTGCATAACATGGACGGCAGGTGCAATTTTCCTCTTCTCCCATTTTGGCAACAACGGGTAGGAGGCAGGTTCTTCCTGATGCTAGATACTAATTTAAATAGATTTAACAGAGTACAGTGGATATTCAGATCAGCAGGTGCCAAGAGATTAAAGAAGCAAAATGTCATTAAACTTGTTTAATATTACTGCAACAGAGAAGTTTGACAGAAAGTTGATGCTCCATAAAGATGTTTAGCTCTCTACCAAGAAAAACAAAGTGGGTTTGAGAGAGGGGATGTGTGCTACTGCATTAAGATGTTAAACTCCCATTCTGCTTCCATTAGTTCTCTATGATTCAAGTCAGTGGTTGGATTTTCACCTGTCACTTTGCATGTAAACCATTGGAATTATTGGGATTAACATCCGTGTGTAAATATGGAAAGAATCAGGACCTTAGAGGTGAATGCTTTTGAAGGATTTAGAAGTAGCATTCCAAATAGTAAGGCAATGAGGTGTAACAAGGAGAAGAATGTGTCATTTTCTCTCTATCAAGAGAAAATCAGAAGGGGTGAAGATGAGAAAGAGCGCAGAGATGTTGAGAAGAGTAATTGAAGAGAGTAGAAGTAACGGAAGAGGAGGGGAAAGCTGAAGAAAATAAACAAGAGTAGCCAAAGGGAGGCAGTGGATGTCTGGAACGGGTATATTGCTGTACGAGGAATAATAAAAAATAAAAGTTAAGAAACATTAAGGAAAGTAACCAAAGAAATTGAAAGGTATCTGGAGTGACTGGCTGGTCTGAATGCTGAATGAGGGTGTTCTCAATGGTTATTAAAGCTCAAAGACTGGAAGAAAAAAAAAATCAAGACCTGAGGTTTTCCTAACATAAATTTAACTATGCAAAATGTGTATCAGCTCTGTGGTTTCATGCTGTGAGGAGTTTCTCTGGCTGTACGTACCCTCTCTCTGACTCTTAGGACCACGGGGTGAACTGCCGAGCAGTTTGGTTTTCCTCTCATTTCACTTGGATGCAAACAGACGCGATAAGGGGCAGCGGGGCAGAACATCACAGTTCCACACCAGTGTCCCTTTGGTACATGCAGTTGCCTAACGGCAGGTGGTGCTCCTAACATTGCATTTGCCTGACCAAGTGTGCACTGACACCACAGCGAGATTGTTTTCTATGTGCCTGCTTTCATTTAAGAACGGGGGAACTCTGTTCTGCAGCCTGACCGTTGACGCGTCTCCAAAACCTGGGAACAATGCAAGCTGTGTACTGTACATCATGTATGTTTTTTTATTGTTCCCTAATGTTCGACTTGTACAACTGAAACTAATAAAAAAACTCTGAAAATCAAAACTAATGCTGTCCTTGTAAAATTTTGTTGTCTTGGCATAAACTATTGTAAAAGTCGTATAAAAGCTTTGTTTGTTTTTGAAATCCAGTCAGCACACCTATGGAAATGCCTGGCTCTTTCTGCCTACACCTGCCTGCAGAGATGAAATAACCTATTTCCCTGCAGTGGATAAAGATGTTGAGGTGACAGTGAGAGTTCAGGCTACACAGAATGCACGTAACGGTGACAGCCGGCGCTGTGCTGTGCGTGCTGTGCTGCTAACGAGCTTTACAAGCGAGTTTCCGTGCGTCTGCCTTTTCCTTGCACACACCCCCAGTGGACCTGGAGAGAAACAACAGCTTGCAGGCACTCACAGGGCAAGAACTGGTTTCAC
This sequence comes from Heteronetta atricapilla, assembly GCA_011075105.1. Classification (NCBI taxonomy): domain Eukaryota; kingdom Metazoa; phylum Chordata; class Aves; order Anseriformes; family Anatidae; genus Heteronetta; species Heteronetta atricapilla. The sequence goes on along the minus strand of CM021734.1, from coordinate 13,637,020 downwards.
GAACGTTTATCAGCCTGAATGCCAGTGTAGCCCATTCGCTTCTTCTCAGGTATGCTCACATCGCCTTTGTTGCTGCATATAAAATTTACCAGACGCGGGAAGTGGTGGTGCATTGTAGCTGTAGCCTTCTAGGGTGAGAATTAGGAAATATGTCATTTATGCCACTACTAGAGTTGGAAAGGATACTTTTTTAAATATATATATATGATAATTTTTTAAATTTAAATATATATTGAAATAAAGAGTATTTTTTTCTAGAACTAGCATGAAATACTTTGTACCCAGCTCCAGCTATGTGTCAAGACTTGCAGGTGAGGACCCCAGAGTTTACTCTTTTGAGGTGACCCTTTGTTTCCTGACTGTAGGTGAGTGTTACCTTGGCAAAGGTTAGTAACACGCAGTGAGAAGTCCCAATCTCTTAAGCCCTGCTTTTCTCTTTGCCTTTAATACTGTCAGATTTTTCAGAGGCGTGGCTATGGGTTCCATCTTCTCCATCAATTTTTATCAGATTTTTTTTTTTTTTTACTCCCCTTAACTAAGACAGTTCTGCTGTTGCCAGGAAAAAAAATCTAATGCAAATATTTGTCCATGTTTGTTTTTACAAAAAGACAGAAGCAAATTTCTCCCTTCATAAAAAAACAGACAGATAAACAAACTGGCAGGCTTTTTCTACAATAGTTTCAGGAAGCAGAACTTTGAAAGTAACCAGCAAACCCACCTTTGTACCTTTTACAAAAGGTATATTCCTGTGAAAATAGAAGCACATTTGCCATTCCCAGTAATGCTTCTCCATTTTTGGCCAAGTTATAGCTAGAAAAATAAACGTTCACGTGTGCTCAGTATAATCTCTTGCAAAAGCCTATCTCCCAAAGTCCTAGCAGGTGTTTGGCTCCAGCCTGAACGGCATGGTCATAAGAAGGAAACTTAATATGAAGGAAAGCTTGTAAAAAATGGTTTTAAACTAAAAAAGGGGAGATTTAGATTAGATGTTAGGAGGAAATTCTTCCCTCAGAGGGTGGTGAGGCACTGAACAGGCTGCCCAGAGGAGCTGTGGATGCTCCAGCCCTGGAGGTGTTTGAGGCCAGGCTGGATGGGGCTTTGGGCGGCCTGGGCTGGTGGGAGGTGTCCCTGTCCATGGCAGGGGGTGGAACTGGGTGGGCTTTGAAGTCCCTTCCACCCCGAGCTGCTCTGTGATTCTGTGGTCTCAAGGCACTTGCTAAGGCACTTGTTTGTATGACCAGTAAGTAAAATTCAACTGTCTAGCAAAAAAATAGAATTAGTCTTTCTCTGCTCATCCTTGTTCGTGATCCTCTCCTGCTCCCATCCTGAGCTGTTCAACTGAAATGCTATTATGGAAACAGAAAGTTGCAAATTGCTAGAAACTGAATGTACTTGGACATGCAGGAGCAAGTTCCAGGCTCTATCCATGTGCTGTAGCACTGGTTCATGTGCTACAGCTGCTGGCAAAAACACAAATCATGGAAGAGGTGCACACTGGATGCCAGGACAGCTTTCTGACAACAACAATTACGACCAGGCCTCTCCATGACCCTTCTTAAGGTAGCAGCCACAGTCACACTAATACGTGACTTGCTTGGTCCTCCTCCACACACACACGCTTCATTCTAGCCCTACACACTTGCATCTTTTTTGTGCTGTATGTTCTGTAATGCGCTGCACAAAAGAAGCACGTCAGTGCCAGAAAGCAGCAGCGAGATGGTTGTTAGATTCTATTCAACGTAATTAAGCAACTGTTTGTTTAGAACCTATAGGGCTGCTAAAAATAGCCAGGAAGGGAAGGCATTAGCAGGCACTAATAAGAGACATAAAAATTCCTCTAAAAAAAAAATACCTTAAAAGCCCTTCAAACCTCCTGTGACTCATTAGAACTGCCCTGTTCCAAGTTGTATCCGTGCTGCACCTAACGGCATAAACAAAAATTTCTATTGTCTCTATGACAAAAATACACTTCTGCAAAGAAAGCAATGCAAGTCTGTGGTTTTGGGGTTATCTCCCATCATACCTGAAACTAAAATATCTTTGTACGCATTGTAATTTGCCAAATATTTGCTAAAAATTTGCCAAGTATTACAAATAATGTAATTTGTAAAAGAGTACAGGTAGGCAGCAAGTTACAACTATACACATGCACACAATGCAAGCTACAGAGTATATCAAACAAACTGTAAGTAGTTTTGTATTACCTACTGCTGCTGGAGCTCAAATGAAATGACATTTTATCTTTGTTTTACATTAAAAAGTGTTTTGTTCCACGGTACCGAATTGCTCTGGAATTAAATTGGTTCTCCAAAGACCATCATAAAAGCTATCTTACAACGTCAGTGCCCTGTTTAGACACCTGTATTTAAGTTAAATGAAAGACGAGCATACTGCAATCTATATTAAAGGTTTTCTCGTAGATTCCAACGCCACATAACAAAAGTGTAAGAGATCCTCCTGCCGTTAGCCCATTGCTTTCCTAAACTGTTCTTCAAAATGCAGAGAGCTGATTAAAGGGCAAGAGCATGTTGTCTGGGCAGGCAGCTCAAATGTTATTTTAGAATTATTTAATCATATCCTGTTATTTTCAAGGTTGAGTTAACAAAAGCACCTAAGAGATGAGGATGAAACGTACTGGGAAGGCTATTTTATTTGTTGTCCTCAAAACACCTTGTGGCAAACAACTGCTTTATGATCTTGCACAGTAACTAATTTCTTTTTAAATCTACACATCACATTTTATATTTTTATGCTTTTCATTTTGCTAATGTGTATTAAACATAGTATTTTACAGAATGTAGTACGGTTCTCCTATTCAGCATAGCCTGCTCCTCACTGTTATAGAGGCTGACTGCTGTTTTTCTTATGGTGCATTGTAAGTAAAAACTGAGATCTTTGGCGGTTTTTAAATTCAGGTGCGGCCACTTGACGGCTTGTCACCATTTCTTACTGATTCTCCAAGTCTTTCTGAACTTTTCTGGTTTCTAATACAATCTCAGACTCCATCCGTCCCATCCCACTGGTCAGGTATGGCAGGGTGACATCTAGAGGAACTAAAGGTGTAACTGGTCATTGAAGCACACTGTTGATGTGCAGTCAGAGAGAGATTTGCCCTGCTTCAGTTTTTAAAATGATATGTTAGCTAGACACCTGCTGGTGAGAAAGAAGGCAGCAGGACTAAGTATGTCTCTGAGAAAGGAGCTATCTTGTATCTGATACGCCAATGCATACAAATTTATCACAAATTTATGAAGTATTAACTCTGCTATCCATCCATATTAGTCCATTATCACTCCATAAAAGCTACAGCTTCATCGTTTTCCTGAGTCAAAGCCCAGTGACTCACAATAATAAATCCTGAAGGTGGTGGTGGTACATGTACCGATTAGTACTGCTCTAAATAAAATACCTTTCTTCTGCAAATTACAAGTACAGTGCAGAGCAGCTGGGAACAGTCCACAGGTTTCCCTCATACGGCCTAGTGACTCACTTAACAGTCGAAAAAATTCTACACCATTGGTTCCCTGGGTACGGTTTGCATGTGATCTGAAATCATATCCTGTGTGATCTCACTAAAAAGGTGTTTGGGTTGCGTTCACTTCTTAAATCACAAATGCCACTTTATCAGTCCACACAAAGAATGTGTGTTTATGGTGGAAAACGAAACAAAAAAACAGCAACCGTTAAAGTTTTACTCAATACTCTGGCTTCAACATAGATAGCAAGAATGACTAATATCAATTTTCCTCAATAAGGAGTGCACTATTACATAAAATCCATAAATTCATCCAACTACTAGGGCAGTACAAAGGCCAGTAAAGATTTTATACCCCGATGTCTGAATTTTTGGTCTGTTTTAAATGGTTCTAGCAACAGCTTTTCCAGTTTCCCTGTGGCCAAAGCTCCAGCTGCAAAGGCAGCAGCCTGAGAATACAGTCCTTCACCGAGAACTGCTTTTGGCCCAGCATTTGAAGCAGCACGGCCTAGGCTGTAGCCCCAGTTTGGTCTTCTGGATTTCTAAAAGTTATCTGGACTGGTGCCATGGTAAGTACTGGGCACGGCTTCTCTTCTTTTAGTGGGTGACGTTGGTGGTAGGGGGACAGTTGGACCAGATGATCTTGGAGGTCTTTTCCATCCTTAATGATTCTGTGATTCTCTCCTGGCCCTTTTATCCTTACTTACCTTGCCTTCCTGCTCTGTCCTGCTGAGCAGGGGAGCTCAGCTTTATGTAGGCTTTATAGCCTGTTAGGTTATATTATATAGGTTCTAATATAATAGGTTCAAGTGCTTATATATATATATATATATATATATATATATA